>PIJE02001062.1:167976-177806 GCA_002895965.2 Coryphaenoides rupestris | reverse complement strand
CAGATTAAGATCCCACCACGCTGAGCTATGGTGGCCTCCAGGAGACAAACTAAACCAAACCCACATGACCAGCGGGACACACAACAACACACAACAACACAATCAGAAAACAATAACCAAAATGAAAACTGACGTTAGAACAGACATACCCAGCCACATTGTATGTTTGTACGACTATCGTGTTGTACAAACCAGCCACAGTGACTGCAGACCTGTGGCCTGATAGTCCTGAAGCACATCCGTGCACTAGTCGAACCATCACTGGACCCTCTGCAGTTCGCCTACCAGCCCCGTATTGTAGTGGAAGACGCCATCATCTACCTGCTGCACAGGGCTTATTCTCACCTGGAGGAGGCAGGCAGCGTTGTGAGAGTCACATTCTTCGACTTCTCGAGCGCTTTCAACACCATAAAGCCTGCCCTGCTTGGGACTAAGCTACTGGACATGTAGGTAGACGCTCCACTAGTGGCCTGGATTACTAACTACCTCACAGGTCGGCCACAGTATGTGAGACTGCAGAGCAACAATGTCGGACACTACAGTGAGCAACACGGGAGCACCTCAGGGGACAGTCCTGTCTCCCTTCCTGTCACACCTCATACTTCAGATACAGCTCACAGTCCTGCCACCTGCAGAAGTTTTTGGACGACTCTGCCATTGTGGGCTGTATCATAAAGGGGCAGGAGTCTGAGTACAGGAATGTGGTGGACAGTTTCGTGGAGTGGTGTGGACTAAATCACCTGCAATTCAACATCTCGAAGACAAAGGAGTTGGTGGTGGATTTCAGGAAGCAACCGACTCACCCGAAACCGGTCAGCATCAGGGGGACCGAGGTGGACATTGTTGAGGAATATAAGTACCTGGGTGTTCACATAGACAATAAAATGGACTGGACTAAAAACACAGAGGCCCTGTATAAGAAAGGTCAGAGTCGCCTGTATTTCCTACGGAGACTCAGATCTTTCAACGTCTGCAGGACCATGCTGCAGATGTTCTATCACTCTGTGGTGGCCAGCATCATCTTCTACGCTGTTGTGTGCTGGGGCAGCAGGGTGAAGGCAGCCGACACCAACAGACTCAATAAGCTCATCAGGAAAGCGGGTTCTGTCCTGGGAGTGGAATTGGAGTCTTTGGTCTCGGAGAGGAGGATGCTGAGTAAACTACTCAGTATTATGGACAACGCCTCCCATCCCCTGCACGCCACACTGGTGTCATACCGGAGCACCTTCAGTCGTAGACTGAGACTACCAAGGTGCACCACAGAACACCACAGGAGGTCCTTTCTGCCTGTGGCCATCAAACTCTATAACTCCTCCCCCCTCTGTGGCCATCAAACTCTATAACTCCTCCCCCCTCTGTGGCCATCAAACTCTATAACTCCTCCCTATAACTCCCCCTACAAGACAATGAACACAGCAATATAATGTGCAATATTACCTCTCAACATCATGTGCACTTTCCTCAGTATTACATGCAATATTAATATTACTGTCCAACATCATGTGCTATATTATATTATTATTATTATCATGTTATCTATAATATTATCTATAACACAACCTCTCATCTCCTCTCATCATCATGTGCAATATTCTTAATGTCATGTCCAATAATATTACACTATTTCACGGAATATCTTATCTTGCCCACATATGTATATTTTAACTGTAAATGTGTAAATCCGTTAGTTTATTTTTATCATTCTGTTGTTTTCCATATTGTTTTATTGTACTGTATTGATATGTAACCTGGAATTTCCTTCGGGATTAATAAAGTTATATTCTATTCTATTCTATTCTATTCTATTCTATTCTATTCTACATCTTGGCATTATTAATAGTACTTAGCATTGTTTAGCATATTGTATGTTCTTAGATGTTGGTAATGCACTCAGAATGGCACGTCTGCTCTTATCCCAGATATTATGCAGGCAACCTAGCAATTATGAAACTCGTTCTATTAGCCTCGCAACTATGAATGCTTGAAACCTGCTCTATTCTTATCTTTATGTACCACAGTGATATATTGCTGTCTCCTTCAACAAATGTACTCTTTGTAAGTCGCTTTGGATAAAAGCGTCTGCCAAATGCCCTAAATGTAAATGTAAATGTCAAGAGCCATGGCAGCAGAAAGCAAGATTATATGGGAGTATGTCCTCTAAATGTACCCCTTGGTGTGCTCTCAACCTATCATGATTAACGCCACTCTCTGAACCCTGAGGAAGCAGTAAAGGCTCTTTCCTATTGGCTGAAGGGAGTAGCAGTATCACAGTAAGGGAATATATGCATGGACCTCATTTCATGTTCTTGCTGCGTTGCTGCTCCAACACTTTGCTCATTGCTGTTTTGCAAGGAAAGGCACTCTATAAATAACGTTTGATTTGGCTCTAACGTGTTGTTTTGCTGTGGTGGTATGTAGCTTTAGTTTGGCCCTTCGTGGCTACCGTAGTATGCACCATAACCACTTTTTACCAATTTGCCGGGTTCTGAAATAGCCGTGCAGAAAATACTTTCAGAGCATAATGCGTAAACCCGTCACCACATCAAGAACGAGTATTGTCCAATTAACCAAACCCATGCACGTTTCCATGACAACACTGACGTTGCGTTTTAAGAGGTACCATTTGGTGTCCATCAAAATCCACACAATTAATTTGCCTGCAAGCTTGAGTGAGTGAGAGAGCGGGCGGGTGAGCGGGTGAGTCAGGAAATTAGTTGGCGAGCAAGAGCTTGAATGAGAGTGAGAGAGAGAGAGAGAGAGAGAAGAGAGAGAGAGCATATGAGTGAATGAGAGAGTCAGGTGGTGTCAGTACGGATGCCATGATTCAACATGGCTAAAATAGTTGCTCCGTCTGCTGTTTCCCAACTTATGTGTGTGTGTGTGTGTGTGTGTGTGTGTGTGTGTTCCTTGCCGGCACCAAATTTAGTCACAGGCAAGGTCTCTCTCCGGTTTGTACATCTGAACCTGTGTTAGCCAGACCGACCCTCCAGACCCCCCCCCAGACCCTCCAGATCCCCCCCCCAGACCCTCCAGATCCCCCCCCCCCCCAGACCAGACCAGACCCCTGGTGCTGGGCTTATGGACAGACCACCGACACCTCATCATGACTCGTGGAGAGACCCCTCTCACAGACCAACACATCTGGAAAGAAAACCGCCTGACTTCCCTCCAACTTTCCACACAGTAAATAAGCCCCCCCCTGCCCCCCCCCGGCTCCACCCCCACCCCCTCTACGTTCACCAGAACTTCTAACCTCCACCCACTGACCTCCACCCAGTCAACCTCCATAGTCCAGGAACTCGCAACTGTCCCACGCGATGGGGGGAGGAGAGAGAGAGAGAGAGAGAGAGAGAGAGAGAGAGAGAGAGAGAGAGAGAGAGAGAGAGAGAGAGAGAGAGAGAGGGTGGGTGAGAGAGAGAGAGAGAGAGAGAGAGAGAGAGAGAGAGAGAGAGAGAGAGAGAGAGAGAGAGAGGGAGGGTGAGAGAGAGAGAGGGTGGGTGAGAGAGAGAGAGGGGGGGTGAGAGAGAGAGAGAGAGAGAGAGAAAGAGAGTGAGAGAGAGGGGAGCGAGAGAGAGAGAGAGAGAGAATGAAAGCGACAACAAGAAGGTTCTGGCGGCAAGAACAGCAAAAAAAACAGACTGGAAGAGACAGACAGGCAGACAGGCAGACAGGCAGGCAGACATACAGGCGGGGGTAAACAAGCTGTAAACAAGTGAGTGAACCAACAGGTCAAACAAACACACCAGCAGACAGAGAGAGAGCGTCGGACAGTCAGACAACAACAACAACAACAACAACACCGGACAAACGGACAAACGGACGGCTGGAGGAGGTGACAAAGACATGAGGAGGTGAAGAAAGGGACTCCCACTTACCGCCAAGGCCTGAAGCCTCTCCTTGTGGAGCTGGTTCTCCATGGAGGACATTCTGGAGGAGCAGAGGAGAGGAGAGGAGGAGGTGAGGACAGGGGGAGGAGGAGGAGGAGAGGAGGGGAAGACTCAACTCTTACTCCAGAGAGCAAGAGAGGGAAAGAGAGGGGGGAGATAGAGGAGGAGGAGGAGGAGAAGGAGGAGAAGGGAGAACAACGCAGAGAGAGTAGAGGAGCAGGTCCAGATCCAGATCAGGTCTTCCTCCACAGTAATCCAACCGGAGGGAAAGAGCGAGAGAGGTACAGAGAGAGAGAGAGAGAGAGAGGCGCACAGTAGCAGGGCAGACTCTGCGCGGGCTTTTCGGGAGGAAACAATCTTTCATTCACTGTCCATGTGTCTCTCACTCACTCTGCCACTGGCGATCCCCCTTTCCTCTCTCTTTCTCTCCCACACACACTCTCCTTCTCACTCCTCCCATTCGCCCTGCCTCCCTCCCTCCCTCCCTCCCTCCCTCCATCGGTCGCTTCGTCCCTCCCTCCCTCTCTTTTTTAGGCACAGGCCATGTGTGATATGGGCAGCTGGGAGGAGCAGCTGAGAGAGGGAGAGAGAGAGAGAGAGAGAGAGGGAGAGAGAGAGAGAGAGAGAGGGAGGAGGAGGAGGAGAAGTTCTTCAGAGGAAACGGTAGCATGAAGTGGCTGAGGAGGGAGACGATAAAAGAGAGAAAGACAGAAAACAGATTTCAGCTTTCAGAGTGGGAGCTGAAATAGGGTTAGCGACAACACACACACACACACACACACACACATGCCCACGCACACAATCACTCACACACACACACACACACACACACACACACACACACACATGCCGCGCACACACACACACACACACACACGGTCCATGGACAAACAATAAAACAGTTGGTGTGATTCAATTTAAAAAAGTAATACAATGCAATTAACTCGTGTGAGTTAACGTTGTAAACGATTGTAAACTGTCTGTCTGTCTGTGGAGGGAAAAAGGGAGCGAGGAGAGAGATGAATAACTTGTCACGTCTGAAGGCCACGGGAACGGCTGGTGGACAGATACAACACAGACGGACGCTGCCACGCCGCCGTTAGCTCGTAGCATCACAGCGCTAACAGAGTCATCCACACAGACGGATGTCACCATGTCGCCGTTAGCACATAGCGTCACAGAGCTAACAGATGCAACACAGGTGGACGTCGCGACATCACCGTTAGCACGTATCGTCACAGAGCGAACAGTTGCAAGACGGGTGGGCGTCGCTACGTCACCGGTAGCGCATGGCGTCACAGGGCTAACAGATGCAAGACAGGTGGACGTCGCTATGCCGCTACGTCACCGGTAGCGCATGGCGTCACAGGGCTAACAGATGCAACACAGGTGGACGTCGCTAGGTCACCGTTAGCGCGTAGCGTCACAGAGCTATAGCGGAGTTAACCCAGATGGAAGGTTGCAGTACATGCAGCACTTTGTCAGACCCAGCAGCACACCGCATTGCACCGCCGGGCCCTGCTGGTTCCAGATCAGTGGACACCAGTGGAGGTGCGACTGTAATCACCGCGTCCTATCACTAGTCTCTGCAGTCAGCCTAGTCGGTGTTTAGAAACTGCGGCTCTGTAGATCTGCACACTGACTCCAATATGAATCAGGACAGTCGGTATTAGTGGTCGGAAGATTTGTAGCAAGGAGTCGTCCATTTGTCGATGAATGTGTTCACTAAGTGTAAATGTAGTTTTGCGTAAACGGAATGTCATAAATGGAACGTTTTGCGTCTCAAAGTCACGAATGTGGATGAGGACATGTATATGTGTTCACACACACACACACACACACACACACACACACACACACACAGACACACACATACACAGGCCTCTTCTCTCTCTCTCTCTCTCTCTCTCTCTCCATCCCTGCTCCCTCCATCCCCATCCAGCAGCTCCTTATAAGGAGAAACAGCAGTGGTTCTGGTCCACATCCTGAATCCCAGAGGAACACGCACACACACACATACACACACACACACACACAAACATACACACACACACACACGCACCTGTACACACCAATATACAAATGTTCCAAACACACATAGACAGTAAAAAATCTATACACACGCATGCACACACATATGTGCTAATATACAAACATTCCGCACGCATAAACAACGGAGAATACATACACACACACACACACACACACACACACACGCACACACACACACACACACATGCACGCATACACACAATGACAAATCAGCTGCTGGAAGTCTGCAGAAGCTTCTGTTCTAGTTTATCTGAGAGAACTACTGTATCACAGCTCTCAGCAACCTCTGAGCCAGGAAACTAACCCTGACCTGTATGTGGAGGTAAACACTCACTCTCTCTCTCTTTCTCTCTCTGTACACTCTCTCTCTCTTTCTCTGTACTCCCTCTGTCCTCTGTCTCTCTCCCTCTCTATCACTCTCTCTTTTTCTCTGTTCAATTCAATGGGCTGAAGTGGCATGGGACCACATGCCACAATCTGGAAATATACAGTGAAAAGAGCTATTACATGTAAAGTGTAAATCTGGATCTCTCTCTCTCTCTCTCTCTCTCTCTCTCTCTCTCTCTCTCTGTCTCTCTCTCTCTCTCTCTCTCTCTCTCTCTCTCTCTCTCTCTCTCTCCTTAAACTGCATCCGCACAAATCACCCAATTACCTACCATTTTGCTCTCTTTCGCTCACATTTTTCCTCACTCGCTCTCTCTCACTCTGTCTGTCTATCTGTTTACCAATCTGTCTGTCAGTCTGTCCATCCACTCTCCACCCCACCCCCACCTCCACACCCCCACTTCCACACCCCCCACCCCCCATTTGGATCTCTGGCGTCAGCACCGCTGGCCGGTCGCCGTTGGAGACAACAGCATCATTGTTCCCCGGCATCGCCACGACGATGCAATGACCTCATCACACAGCCAGCCCGGCCTGGCCCCGCCTCCCCCCCCTCCACTTCCAGCACCGAGGTAATGGCCTCCAGATGTGGAACAGAGGCAGGAGGGTAAACACACACACATACGCACGCACACACGCACACGCACACACACACACACACACACACACACACACACACACACACACACACACACACACACAGATGATACAACAACATACAAAGAGGCCAAGAGGGTGGCATAGAATTTTAGTTTAGCTTAATAAAACTTAAACTACTAAACTGAAACTTTTTAATTAATTCTTTCTAAACGTGTGCATGTCTGGGCAAATGCATATGTTTGCATTCTTTGGGTGAGAGTGTGTGTGTGTGTATGTGTGTGAGTGTGTGAGTGAGGTTGTATTTAAAGAGCTTACTGTTGTAACACCCTCAGTAAAAGGATCTGTTTCTCTACCTCCCCCTCCCCTTCTCCACACACCACACACACACACACACACACACACACACACACACACACACACACAATCTGGGACAGGCTGTCCTCAGTTTCATACCTTAAGTTATTGTTTGATTGTACATTGTGTGTGTGTGTGTGTGTGTGTGTGTGTGTGTGTGTGTGTGTGTGTGTGTGTGTGTGTGTGTGTGTGTGTGTGTGTGTGTGTGTGTGTGTGTGTGTGTGTGTGTGTGTGTGTGTGTGTGTGTGTGTGTGTGTGTGTGTGTGTGTGTGTGTGTGTGTGCGTGCGTGTGGTCCTCCAAAAGGTTCTAGCTTCGTTCCCCAGCGTCCAGGACTTACCTAGCCTCTGCGTGATTTACTTAATTACGTTTATAACACAAGATATGAGGCATGAGGGAGGGAATCAAATTCTCTCATTATTTGTACTAATGGACCACCTCTGACATATTTTTTCAGCCAAGTACCCCTTTAAGTTACAGTGATATGCTCTTAGCGGAATGATTCACCAAACTTGTTTCTGTGTTACTATCAAACTGTATTATTAACTGGATCATTCATTTCCATTTGTTGTTGATATGCCAACTTGTTTATATGCCTTTTGCTGTTTATTTGCCTATTTACTTGCAATAGTGTTTATTTGCCTTTTGACTGGAAATAGTGTTTATTTGCTGTAAAGACTGGAAATAGTGTGGATATTTGATTATTTCACTTTAATCCAGTGATATTTCTGATATTTACATTGTTCTGTTGCACATTACGCTGGGCATCGCCACATTTTAATTTCACTGAAAATCCTTTGTGTGTGTGTGAGAATTAAACTTCTCGAATCTTGAATCTTGAATTTCTTATGGTGGAATTATTTTACAATTGTTCATAACTAATATATTTTTTTTTTCATGACCTGAGTACACTCTACAGTCCTTTAAAGTACCTCTCGGGGTACACGTACCGTCCACTCTAGAAACACTGGTGGAGCAGATGCACAGAGCAGGTAGGGGTGAGGAGGACATCCCGCGCTAGGAGGAGGTGGCTGGTGGACGTCGGGAGTTGAACCCAGAACCTTTTGGCGAGGAGTTGAGCACCGGGGCAGTGGAGAGAGAGAGAGAGAGAGAGAGAGAGGGAGAACAAGAGAGAAAGAGAGAGAGAGAGAACAGAGAGAGAGAGAGAGAGAGAGAGAGAGAGAGAGAGAGAGAGAGAGAGAGAAGCAGAGGCAGGAGAAGTGATGTGTTTCATGAAGATCAGTAGAAAGGGGCAAACCCTGATGGAGCTGTCTGTCTGTCTGTCTGTCTGTCTGCCTGTCTGTCTGTCTGTCTGACTATGTCCTCCACTAAAAACCATCACCGACTCAGCGGCCAACAGATAACTACGGAATCCTGAAGAGGACAAAATAAAGTCATCGGAGTCTCACGAGACACAATTAGTAAGTAATGAAGAACAGTTGGTTGTTGTGACGACTAAAACACTACCCTCCCGTCTCCGTGTCCGTCTAAATGTGTTTGGACATTAGCAGTAGTAGTCCGCCTGTCGCACGCTACATGGATTAATGTTTCATGATGTCTGTGTGTGGGTCATGTATCATACACAACGACTGCAACATAGTGACCTGGGGGAAATGGGAAATGTTTTCTCTCTAAAGACGTGCATGTTAGCATGCTTGGCATGTTAGCGTCGAGAGCGCGTCAAATTACGAGCCATGTTCCCGTGCTAAATATCCTGCTATATTTATGACCTATGGAGACAAAGTCTGGAATACAAATCACAAAGACAGCATACACACAGTATACACACACACACACACACAGTATACACACACACACACAGTATACACACACACAACACCGTGTAACACTGTTACTAAACTAAAACGCCTCCGTGTACAGACTCAAAGTGGAAAATGTGAAAATGTCTCCTCTTCTGTGCAGGCAACTTGCAGGGCTGCATACTGACCTGAGTATAAGTAGAGCTCTGGTCACATGACACAGGTATAGGAGGGAATGCGCAAGCATACCATACAAGTGTTTCTGTTGGCTCGGCTATTCATAGTTGCTCTCCTTAGAGAGCAAGGGAGAGGAGAAACAGATGCTCTGCTCTGGTCTTCAGATACACAGATAATCACTACCTCAAGCACACTATTCCTGGTCCTGTCTGTCCCTCTATGTCTCTCTCTCTCTCTCTCTGTCGCTCTCTCTCTCTCTTCTCTCTCTCTCTCCTCTCTCTCTCTCTCTCTCTGTCGCTCTCTCTCTCTGTCTGTCTCTCTGTCTCTCTGTCTCTGTGAATATCGCTATTAGCGTTTGGCATTTGCTTTAAACTGAAACATGCCTGAAGTTAGCTTCCTGAGCCCATGTGTTACTCACTGGAGCGTGAGGACAGAGTACATTACAGAGTAGGACTTTGACTCTTGATCGTGTGTTCGAGTGTTAAACCAAATATAACAAAATATTAAATGTTGCAGTTCAATTTTGTTAAAAACATTCAATGGTTTTTTGTAAAAATAAATAAATAAATAAAAAGAGTGTCTGGAGAATTATAGCCCACTGATCTCTCCCTCTCAAAG
>PIJE02001062.1:160476-162976 GCA_002895965.2 Coryphaenoides rupestris | reverse complement strand
CATGTAACGATGCTGCGATTTGGGTCTACCAGCCTACCCAGTGGACTGTACCAACCAGTGGACTGTACCAACCAGTAGGCTTATCTATCCATCAAACATTGGACTAGACAATCTCACTTGTGATGTCACATTACAATTTTGCAATGGATTGTAATGGCTAATCATTTACATTTAGGGCATTTGACGCTTTTATCCAAAGCGACTTACAAAGAGTACATTTGTTGAAGGAGAGGCAGCAATATATCACTGTGGTACCTGAAGATAAGAATAGAGCTGTTTTCCAGCATTCATATTGACGAGACGAATAGAACGAGTTTCATAATTGCCAAGTTGCCTGCATAAGTAGCTGGGCAGGCGTGCGATTCTAAGCATGATACAACATCTGAGAACGAACAACAATGCTAAGTGCCATTAATAAGTGTTAAGACATATAAACACGCAGGTTAGTGCTAGGGGGGGTTATGTAGAGTCCAGGTGAACTCTGAACAGGTGGGTCTTGAGTCTCTTGTTAAGGAGGGGGGTTATGTAGAGTCCAGGTGAACTCTGAACAGGTGGGTCTTGAGTCTCTTGTTAAGGAGGGGGGTTATGTAGAGTCCAGGTGAACTCTGACGGTGGGTCTTGAGTCTCTTGTTAAGGAGGGGTTATGTAGAGTCCAGGTGAATCTGAACAGGTGGGTCTTGAGTCTCTTGTTAAGGAGGGGGGTTATGTAGAGTCCAGGTGAACTCTGAACAGGTGGGTCTTGAGTCTCTTGTTAAGGAGGGGGGTTATGTAGAGTCCAGGTGAACTCTGAACAGGTGGGTCTTGAGTCTCTTGTTAAGGAGGGGGGTTATGTAGAGTCCAGGTGAACTCTGAACAGGTGGGTCTTGAGTCTCTTGTGGAAGCTGGCGAGCGACTCGGCTGTCCTGACATGAGCCTGGAGCTCATTCCACCACTGAGGAGCCAGAACCGTGAAGAGTTGGGACTTGGAAGAGAGATGTTTATACGCACACCTGGTGGTAATTGGGTCCCTTTAAATAACAAGTTTACATCCTAGCTTGTTAACCGGGGATGACGGCTTCTTCATGCCCAAGAAGATACTCAACAAAAATGCTCCTTAACTGGGTCTCAGCTGATTAGCTTTAAGTAATTAGCAGGGTTGACTTAGCATTTGTCGTCGAAGGGTTGCAGGGAATGTTAATGACTGTAGCTCAACAGCTACACTTAGCGTAATTAGTCTGCAGTAAACAGCTGACGGCCGGGTATTAACACACATCGTCGGTTAGTTGTGAGGATGAAGAGAGGCATAAGGAAAGGAAGGGATGAAGGAAAGGAAATGAGGAGGGCATGCTGTTCATCTGACCTCTATCAAGTGGAGGTCAGATCTCTCAGAGCTCTGGGACAATGGCCACTTCATCTCAAGTTCACTATCATATCCATCTTATCACTCAAACTCTCTCTCTCTCTCTCTCTCTCTCTCTCTCTCTCCATGGCCATGTCTCCCGGCCAGGGTTATCATGTAGCCTGGTATGTGAACTATTCAGGTTAGCTACAGTGACCTTACATGGTCATCACATCTAATCACTAACCAGCTGGATACACACACATACAAATCATTTATTATTGTATTAAATATAGCATTGCCCGGAAAATTTGTCTTGCAATTGTGTATCCAATCTAATCTAATCCAAGATTTAAACCAATGAAAAGGGCTTCTTTGACGTATGTTTAAGGCGTATAGTTTGATAGTGTGGATTGTACTGCCACCTCGTGGCCTCTGAAAAACACTCTCTTATAACAGTGCTACAGTCAGTATGTTCTCCTTTTAAACCAATATTATTATTATTGGTTATATATACTGTATATATATATATTATATATATTATAGGAAATATCTTATCTTATCTTATCTTATAACCAGTTAGGTTATATATGTGTGCCCCTAAACATAACCAGCCATGCATCGAGCTAACAATGAGTTGTAAAACATCCACATGAGCTGCAGTAGTTTAGAATTTGCAAACAATAAAGACATTGCAAACTTAGATGATCAACTTACACTGCAGTACTCATAGTCGCTTGTCATTGTCACAATAGAATACTTAGAATAGAATAGAATAGAATAGAATAGAATAGAATACTCAACCTGGAACATGCTCAATGTCCGGGGGCGGGGGGGGGGAGAACTATCTCCGATATTGTGATTTGGATTGCAGTACCCGTTTCAACCGCTAGATGTCATTGTTACATACAGCACTTTTAAACAGATTGCTCGCTCGGACTCCCGAAAACTCTCACATGCTATGAAAACAATCTGAAATATTAGTAATTTGTAATGGTCATCGGATCCTGGCCAGAGCTGCGTCACCCTTCAGCTAAAAGCATTTATCACAAAACGGAGAATATTCGCATGTGATGGTATAATGTTGTTATGATGTAATACCACAATCTTATAACGTCCAGAATTCTAAAACAAACGCCCCCTTTTAATTCAATTTCAATTTCAATTTCAATTCAATTTCAA
>PIJE02001062.1:132976-155476 GCA_002895965.2 Coryphaenoides rupestris | reverse complement strand
AATCAATCCGCACACGGTCATTCTGTTCTACACCACCTAGTTCTGTAAATGCGACAAAAATAAAAGAAACATGCGCTGGTCTGGTATATGCGTTTTCTAGTAGTCTGGTCTAGTCTTAGATGCTGAAGCTCCAAGAGTCTCATCGTCTTTGTATACTAGTGTACCGTAGCCTCTAGGATCTCATATATAGTATAAAATTGCAGTGCCGAATATTCCGAGTCTGGCTAATCTATAAAGTATTACACTAGAGTGACGCTATAGATATGTTCTGGTCTGGTCTAATCTGGTCTGCTGTGTCTAGTAGTCGTATTCTAGTCTACTCTAGGCTAGTCTGGTCTACTGTAGGTCTTGTGTAGTCTTTTCTAGTCTAGCCTAGTCGGGTCTAGTCTAGTCTCGTCTGGCCTATGTCTAGTTTAGTCTAGTCTAGTCGGGTCTAGTCTAGTCTAGTCTGGCCTAGGTCTAGTTAAATGTCTTCTAGTCTGGTCTGGGTCTGGTTAAGTCTCATCTGATCTATGCCTATGTGTGGTCTGGTCTGGTCTAGTAGTTTGGTGGGTCTGGTCTACTTACGCTCAAGTCTGATATAGTCTGTCTTGGTCGAGTCTAGTCTAGTCTGGAGTCTATGTCTAGTCTGGTGGGTCTAGTGTGGTCAGGTCTAGTCTAATCTAGTCTAGGTCTGGGGTAGTCCTTTATATGGATGCCATGAATATTGCAGTATGAAATATAATTATGTACACATGGGTGGTTATTAGATTTGTACGCTCTGCTCTGTGTTCACTGACCTGAGGGAGGGAGGAGGAGGAGGAGGTGGAAGAGAAAGAGGAGGAACAGGAGGGGGGAGGGGGGGGGGATAGGAGAAGAGAAGGGGGAGGAGGAGGAGGAGGAGAAGAGAAGAGAGGAGGAGGAGAGAGGAGGAAGGAAGAGAGGAAGAAGGGGAGAAGAAGAAGAGGAGAAAGAGGAGGGGGAGGAGGAGGAGAGGAAGAGGAGGCGAGGAAGTGGAATGAAAAAGTGCAGATTGTATAATTTATTTTGTGCAGATGTAACTCCATTATTTATCTGTCTGCTTGAGCCCACAGCGCCAACAGATTCATCTAAACACAAGATGCAATCATGCGTGGGGTGTGTGTGTGTGTGTGTGTGTGTGTGTGTGTGTGTGTGTGTGTGTGTGTGTGTGTGTGTGTGTGTGTGTAGAGAGAGAGAGAGTTGACCTGATAAAACACTAATCGACAAAATATGTAGAGTTAGGGACCTCTGACCGCCGAGAGCAACCTCTGTTCCTATTGGCTTCAACCTGGCCCTAGTGTCTGTACATGTGTGTGTGTGTGTGTGTATGTGTGTGTGTGTTGTTGAGTCATAGCAGTCGTATCTGAACCGTCAGCTCTGTGTCTGTACATTGTTATTCACGTCATAATGCCGATGAAATTGAAAGACTGAAACCCGCTTTTAAGCATATCGTTACTTTAGCAGGCATGCATCCCTTCCTCATCTCTCCTCTCTAATTTCTCCTTCTCCTCCTCCTTCCTGCTCTTCATCTCCCCTATCCCATCCTCCTCATCTCTCCTCTTTTCTCTACAAAAGTCAGAGATAGAATAGAATAGAATAGAATAGAATAGAACTTTATTAATCCCGAAGGAAATTCTTGTGCCAGGTTACATAGCGATACAGTACAATAAAACAATGTGGAAAACAACAGAATAAAAATAAACTAACGGATTTACAAATGTGCAGTTAAAATATACTAATATGTAGGCTAGATAAGATATTCCGACGTCGAAAACAATTTGGCATAATTGAAGTGTAATATTATTGGACATGACATTAAGAATATTGCACATGATGATGAGAGGAGATGATAGTGTTATAGTGTTATAGATCATATTTATAGACAACATGATAATAATAATATAGCACATGATGTTGGACAGTAATATTAATATTGCACGTAATACTGAGGAAAGTGCACATGATGTTGAGAGGTAATATTGCACATTATATTGCTGTGTTCATTGTCTTGTATTTCAACTGTCCTTCCCACAGAGGGGGGAGGAGTTATAGAGTTTGATGGCCACAGAGGGGGGAGGAGTTATAGAGTTTGATGGCCACAGGCAGAAAGGACCTCCTGTGGCGTTCTGTGGTGCACCTCGGTAATCTCAGTCTACGGCTGAAGGTGCTCTGGTATGACACCAGTGTGGCGTGCAGGGGATGGGAGGCGTTGTCCATAATACTGAGTAGTTTACTCAGCATCCTCCTCTCCGAAACCAAAGACTCCAATTCCACTCCCAGGACAGAACCCGCTTTCCTGATGAGCTTATTGAGTCTGTTAGCGTTGGCTGCCTTCACCCTGCTGCCCCAGCACACAACAGCGTAGAAGATGACGCTGGCCACCACAGAGTGATAGAACATCTGCAGCACGGTCCTGCAGACGTTGAAAGATCTGAGTCTCCGTAGGAAATACAAGCGACTCTGATCTTTCTTATACAGGGCCTATGTGTTTTTAGTCCAGTCCATTTTATTGAACACCCAGGTACTTATATTCCTCGACAATGTCCACCTCAGTCCCCCTGATGCTGACCGGTTTCGGGTGAGTCGGTTGCTTCCTGAAATCCACCACGCAGGCAGTTAGTGTTGAATAATCTGGTTTGGTGACGGCTGGTTTAACTTGACAGCACTGATTTGCCAATGCAGCCTCACCCAGCCCCTGACTCTTACAGGGCTGCTTAAACCAGCCACCAACCACACACACACTCCACATATCTTTTATCATCTTTGAATGGTATTGAGTCACCATGAAATAAAGATAATGACTCATCGAGATACCCAGTTTTAGAGTCTAAACGAATTGGGATGAGAAGATATGCCCTTAAAATGATCAAATGTGTGGTTTGAAATGTCTGTGTGAAATAGCCGATACCATTCTTTAAATGCCCATATACTTCAAAGTAATCACCCAGCATGGGACTTGAATTCTTACGCATATTGTGATATACAGTATATTCTCAACCACCTTTGCCGTCCCTCCTCCCCTCGGCGACTTTTCACCGCTCAGCATGTGTATCTATGACACACACCACCACACAGCACAGTAGCATGCAACAGCTACTACCAGATCACTACTAGCCACACAGCCACAACAACTACGCATTGTTATTCTAAATTTATTAATCCCTCAGTAATTAATATCACTAACAGATCAAGACCTTCATCACAGCATCTCTAGAACCTCACACAAAGACACACATCGACACATCACATCACGACCCAGACCTACACTCACACATCAGAATAATGCCAGGCGAGATTAGAGTAGTGAGCCGATGAGATAGAACTAGTAGTGACGAGTGAGTATTGAGATGCGAGCCGAGAGAATGCAAGTGTTATGATGTAGTGCAGTTAACGTAAATTACAGCAATCCATCACTTATCTAGCTGTGTGATACACGTGGGACCCTGTCTCAGAACCGTGGAGTCTAACTTGTCAGCGAATTGGTCGCATTTCTCCCTTCTTATATCGACGCTGTTCTGCTGTTTACGGACTATCACATCGCAACAGACACATAGATGCTCTCTAGTAGTCCGCTCTTCCTTCTATCTGCGGGCATCCCATCGACCGTGCGCGGCTTTGTCTCATGACATATTGCAGCGGAGAGCGATATTCTCCCTATTATAGTGAGAGAATCGAAAGACGAGCATCGTAGTGATTGAATATCATTAGTCATTAGTTTCCAGACTGACGACAGCAAGTAGTTCTCAAGTTAATTTACTTTGTGAAGCGCTAAGGAGACTTGAATGAATTGATGAATCAAGAAAGCTAGCATGTGTGACAGAAATGTGGTGAGAGATGTGATGAGAAGAAATGAGAGCAGAGTGTATTATACATACTAGTTCGGAGAGTATACAGTGAGAAGAGAACAGTCTAAGCACCAGCGAGCGCAGATGAAAGATGAAAGTGCAAAGATAGAGCTGGAGGAGAGAGAGTCGAACAGAACGAACAGAACAAGAACAACAGTTACTCTTAATCGCGCGTTGTAACGGCAAGACTCCCAGGCTTCAAGCTGTCTTCTCCCCGTACACCAACTAACCCCTCATATAACACAACTGCCTGTGCTCGCTCCCCGAAATATCGGCGATGTCGCGTGTCTCTTCACTGGTCTTTTATTTACTCCTGGCGCAAGTGTGCCGTGCTCTAACTACACTTTCACTCTGGTACACGACCTATACTCACTACCAACGCCCACTCTTCTCTCTCTCTCTCTCTCCCTCTCTCTCTGCCCTCTCTCTACCGTCGCCTTCTCAAATATTGCAAACCATATAAATCAAGTGAACAAAGTGCACACATTATAATCGTCGCTCCAGCAGCTTTTTCCGCGCTTCGTTCGGTTCAGAGTCTATCCGGTTTTAAGATAGTAGCACACTCTCGCTGCCATATATCAATACGCGCCTTCTCGTATCCCTACGCCTCTACTTCGTACCGCATGACGTAACTCCTAACAAACTCCACCCTATATCCATTAGTTAAGCCATAACACGACCACGCACCAGAACATCCCCCCACACACTTCGACCACACTCTGTGTCCCATTATCTCCGAGATGGCGCTATCTTGTATCTCACCTGTTGCTTGAGGACTTTGATCTGTTCTTTCTGTTTCCTGCGCTCCTCGGCAGCCATGATGGCTGAGGAGGAGAGAGAGAGAGAGAAGAGAGGAGGAGAGGGAGAGAAGGAGGAGAGAGAGGGAGAGGAGAGAGGATAGAGGAAGGAGAGGAGAGGAGAGGGAGGAAGAGGGAGAGGAGGAGGAGAGAGAAGAGAGGAGAACGATGCTTCTCACGTACAATCAGCGGATCAACACACACAGATCAGGTGAAGGCGGGGCTGGGCGAAACAACAGGTGGTGGGATATCCAATAAACTAATAGGAACGGGAACCAGCGTCAAACAAATCGGACTAAAAATAAGAGCGAGGAGAAGGGAACCGAGCCTGCTTCCTGCAAGTGGTCGCGTGACGAGCCATTCGGCTCTTCGTGCGCGTTTTGATAGATCAATATTATTATATACACGTCACCTATTCCCCGACGTGTGTAGTACTGTATTGTGTGTGTCGTACTGCAGTTCTGCAGTGATGTGTGGAAAGCTCAATCAGAGGTAGCTCAGTGTGTGTGTGTGTGTGTGTGTGTGTGTGTGTGTGTGTGTGTGTGTGTGTGTGTGTGTGTGTGTGTGTGTGTGCGTGTGTGCGTGTGTGTGTGTGTGTGCCTGTGTGTGCCTGTGTGCGTATGTTTTGACTGGTGATTCATGTTCAAGTCAAAACATGAACATGAATCACAAGTCAGTCTAATAGGTCATCCAATCAGATCGTCCCGAAGATGGCCAATGTGACATCATTGTTGTGACATCACAGTACAACAGATCATCCTGTTGAGGTCCGTTACCATCGTTTGACCCTGTGATGTCATCAGTCTGGGTGCGATGACGCCATACAAAACCACATTTGACATATTTCCTTTCAAAGAGAACAACTGTGAACAGTGAGAAGTGAAAAAGAATGTGTGTTCTGGTCTGGTATATCCTTGTGGAGTGTGTGTGTTTGGTGGCTGGTTTAAGCAGCCTCACCTGGCCCCGAGTCAGGCTGTTTATTCTGGGTGAGACTGCACACCTGTGGTGCCATCACCACACACACTCAGGGGAGAGCTAACATGTTAGCATGGTACCACCTAATCTGCCTGCATCACAACTCACGGGAGCGATTGCTACAACCCTGTTCTGGTCTGGTCTAATCTGGTCTGGTATATGCTTTTCTAGTGGTCTGGTCTAGTCTAATCTGGTCTAGGCCTAGTCTGGTCTAGGTCTACTCTGGTCTAGTCTGGTATAATTTCATCTAAATATATGTCTAATCTGGTCTAGTTCTAGTCTGATATTGTCTAGTCTAGTCTGGTATACTGTAGGTCTTGTGTAGTCTTTTCTAGTCTAGCCTAGTCGGGTCTAGTCTAGTCTCGTCTGGCCTATGTCTAGTTTAGTCTAGTCTAGTCGGGTCTAGTCTAGTCTAGTCTGGCCTAGGTCTAGTTAAATGTCTTCTAGTCTGGTCTGGGTCTGGTTAAGTCTCATCTGATCTATGCCTATGTGTGGTCTGGTCTGGTCTAGTAGTTTGGTGGGTCTGGTCTACTTACGCTCAAGTCTGATATAGTCTGTCTTGGTCGAGTCTAGTCTAGTCTGGAGTCTATGTCTAGTCTGGTGGGTCTAGTGTGGTCAGGTCTAGTCTAATCTAGTCTAGGTCTGGGGTAGTCCTTTATATGGATGCCATGAATATTGCAGTATGAAATATAATTATGTACACATGGGTGGTTATTAGATTTGTACGCTCTGCTCTGTGTTCACTGACCTGAGGGAGGGAGGAGGAGGAGGAGGTGGAAGAGAAAGAGGAGGAACAGGAGGGGGGGGGGGGGGGGGGGGGGGGGGGGGGGGGATAGGAGTTTTAAAGAGAAGAGGGGAGGAGGAGGAGAGGAGGTTTAAAGAGAAGAGAGGAGGAGGAGGAGAGGAAGTTTAAAGAGAAGAGAGGAGGAGGAGGTGGAGGAGGTGGAGGAGGAGGAGGAGGAGGAGCAGAGGGGAGTAGAACAGAGGAGGCGAGGAAGTGGAATGAAAAAGTGCAGATTGTATAATTTATTTTGTGCAGATGTAACTCCATTATTTATCTGTCTGCTTGAGCCCACAGCGCCAACAGATTCATCTAAACACAAGATGCAATCAGGCGTGTGGGTGTGTGTGTGTATGTGTGTATGTGTGTGTGTATGTGTGTATGTGTGTGTGTGTGTGTGTGTGTGTGTGTGTGTGTGTGTGTGTGTGTGTGTGTGTGTGTGTGTAGAGAGAGAGAGAGAGTTGACCTGATAAAACACTAATCGACAAAATATGTAGAGTTAGGGACCTCTGACCGCCGAGAGCAACCTCTGTTCCTATTGGCTTCAACCTGGCCCTAGTGTCTGTACAAGTGTGTGTGTGTGTGTGTATGTGTGTGTGTGTTGTTGAGTCATAGCAGTCGTATCTGAACCGTCAGCTCTGTGTCTGTACATTGTTATTCACGTCATAATGCCGATGAAATTGAAAGACTGAAACCCGCTTTTAAGCATATCGTTACTTTAGCAGGCATGCATCCCTTCCTCATCTCTCCTCTCTAATTTCTCCTTCTCCTCCTCCTTCCTGCTCTTCATCTCCCCTATCCCATCCTCCTCATCTCTCCTCTTTTCTCTACAAAAGTCAGCAAACACTTCATAACGTTTAAGAAATAGCTTGCGATAGGGCTGGGCAATAATTCAATATAACTGTGTAGCAGTTAGAATAGAATAGAATAGAATAGAATAGAATAGAACTTTATTAATCCCGAAGGAAATTCTTGTGCCAGGTTACATAGCGATACAGTACAATAAAACAATGTGGAAAACAACAGAATAAAAATAAACTAACGGATTTACAAATGTGCAGTTAAAATATACTAATATGTAGGCTAGATAAGATATTCCGACGTCGAAAACAATTTGGCATAATTGAAGTGTAATATTATTGGACATGACATTAAGAATATTGCACATGATGATGAGAGGAGATGATAGTGTTATAGTGTTCTAGATCATATTTATAGACAACATGATAATAATAATATACCATGATAGAGTATTGCACATGATGTTGGACAGTAATATTAATATTATTGCACGTAAAACTGGGGAAGTGCACATGATGTTGAGAGGTAATATTGCACATTATATTGCTCGTGTTCGTTGTCTTGTATTTCAACTGTCCTTCCCACAGAGGGGGGAGGAGTTATGGAGTTTGAATGGCCACAGAGGGGGGAGGAGTTATAGAGTTTGATGGCCACAGGCAGAAAGGACCTCCTGTGGCGTTCTGTGGTGCACCTCGGTAATTCTCAGTCTATGGCTGAAGGTGCTCTGGTATGACACCAGTGTGGCGTGAAGGGGATGGGAGGCGTTGTCCATAATACTGAGTAGTTTACTCAGCATCCTCCTCTCCGAAACCAAAGACTCCAATTCCACTCCCAGGACAGAATCCGCTTTCCTGATGAGCTTATTGAGTCTGTTAGCGTCGGCTGCCTTCACCCTGCTGCCCCGGCACACAACAGCGTAGAAGATGATGCTGGCCACCACAGAGTGATAGAACATCTGCAGCACGGTCCTGCAGACGTTGAAAGATCTGAGTCTCCGTAGGAAATACAAGCGACTCTGATCTTTCTTATACAGGGCCTATGTGTTTTTAGTCCTGTCCATTTTATTGAACACCCAGGTACTTATATTCCTCGACAATGTCCACCTCGGTTAGTTGCCAAAAGTAGCTTTTCAGGACTTCTCCAATGTCAGGACGCAGGCAGTTAGTGTTGAATAATCTGGTTTGGTGACGGCTGGTTTAACTTGACAGCACTGATTTGCCAATGCAGCCTCACCCAGCCCCCTGCTCTTAGCAGGGCTGCTTAAACCAGCCACCAACCACACACACACTCCACATATCTTTTATCATCTTTGAATGGTATTGAGTCACCATGAAATAAAGATAATGACTCATCGAGATACCCAGTTTTAGAGTCTAAACGAATTGGGATGAGAAGATATGCCCTTAAACTGATCAAATGTGTGGTTTGAAATGTCTGTGTGAAATAGCCGATACCATTCTTTAAATGCCCATATACTTCAAAGTAATCACCCAGCATGGGACTTGAATTCTTACGCATATTGTGATATACAGTATATCAATATTGTGTCAAATTCCCCATAATTATCGATTGATAATACATTTTTCCAGACTGGCCAGCCCTAGGTGAAAAATGTTTGCGATACTGCTTGCAATACTGTAGTTTGAGGTAAAGTACTTCAGATATTGTACATTTATAATGTTGGACCAAAGCCCACTGCCTCATGGCCGAGGCTTCGTCTGTATAGGTGGCAGAGCCTGTGGGCGTGGATGAGTAGATACTCCCACTTGTGATGTCACAAGCGGATGCATTTAGAAAATGGCTTAACGTAACCACAATTCAACCTCACGCCTTGGTGACAAAATAGGGACCCGTTAACATTTTTATTCTCCCTCGTTTTCATTCTGTGTTTTCATTTGAACCTTTCTATTTTATGTCCGATCTCTTCCTCTCTGGGGACGTCCCCCTGTCTGCCTTCAAATACTGGCAGTGGACATTCGACATGAAGAGGAAGAGAGAGAGAGAGAGACAGAGAGAGAGAGACTATGACGGGATTTGAAAGAGAAGGAGGAGGTCAGAGACAGTGGCAGAGACTAAAAGATGAAAGGGAAGATGAAAAAACAGAATATAAAAGTGGAAGTGATGAAAAATGGTAGGGCGAGAGACACAGGACAGATGAAAGCGAGGTCTGTCAGCGGGGTCCAGATGAAGGGAGCAGAGAGAGAGAGGAGGAGAGGAAGGAGAGAGAGAGGGAGAGAGAGAGAGAGAGAGAGAGAGAGAGAGAGAGAGAGAGACTCTCTCTCTCTCTCTCTCTCTCTCTCTCTCTCTCTCTCTCTCTCTCTCTCTCTCTCTCTCTCTCTCTCTCTGTCTCTCTCTCTCTCTCTCTCTCTCTCTCTCTCTCTCTCTCTCTCTCTCTCTCTGTGGTGTCTCTAACCTGTTATGTGACTGGTATTAATCACCCTTCTCCCGTCTCCGTGGTGATTATGAATGCATTCATCAGCAGCGTGTCTACCAGCTGGAGAGCAGGTGAGAGAGGGGACTCCAGTCCGCACACACACACACACACACACACGCCGAGGGAACCAATCGGCGAAGAGTTGATGCCGTGATAAATGACTATATGAATACAGTACAGTGTGTGGTGCGGGGGCGGGGGAGCTTACTCGTGTGGTGTGTGTGGTGGTTGTGTAGCTGTGTGTGTGTGTGGATGTGTAGAAACATCAACCGTGGCAAAGCCTTCAGAGCCCCTCGACTGCTGTGATGCTGATGCAAGAGGCGTCAGCAACAAGTCATCGCCAGTGGTTAACGGCTGGGGTTGAGAGCATGCTGTTTCATTATTTCCCAGCAGACGCCCCACCTGCCTCTAGCCAGACACCCCTCAGCACTGGTTTGTTTTCAAGAGATAACACACTTGGCGTGCACACACACACACACACACACACACACACACACACACACACACACACACACTCACACACATGCACACACACACAGACACACACAGACACACACACACACACACCTTTGTCTGTCAGTGAGAAGCATCACGGTGCATTGCACACCATCTCCTCTGGCAGTGTGTGTGTGCGTGTGTGCGTGCGTTCGTGTGTGCGTGTGTGCGTGGGTGTGTTGTGTGTGTGTGTCCAAGATGGCTTTGCGGAGTCCTTGAGAAACTACACTGTTAGATTTTTACACCAACTCCATCCCAGCGCTCAGGCTAATCCCAGCTCCTCCTAACGGCCGCGGGTTAGCGCCTGTGTGCACGGTAGATACGCACCGGCGTCCACGTGCACATGCACACTGCAACACAACACACACCACACACACAACACACACACACACGACACACACACACACACACACACACACACGCACACACACACACACACACACACACACACACACACACACACACACACACACACACACACACACACACACACACACAGCCAGAGGCCAATAGGAAGACATCTGCTGCGTTGGATGCCTTTGGTGTTCAGCACTAGCTGTCTGCTGCCCGCTGTAAGTTCCAGTCACAGCTTTGTTTGTATCATAGTTAAGTTTGCTGGAAAGAATCTAATTATGCTAATTGCTTTACAGCATCGCTGGTCTGTAAAAACAAGTAAAGCTTGTAGACCCGCTTTTAAGAAAGAGCCAATGCTAACCAAAACACTACCTTAAATTCCAAGTGGCGAGGGCACCTTAATGAAAATGGCTGGCATGTGCTAGCCGGAATAAAGCTCGCCTTAATGGCGGAATGGCCTTTTATTTAATTGCTTTCTCCCATCCCTCCCCGCCGCGATCACCGGCAGGAAAACATTAGCTTTCTAGAGAGTGGTGATGGAACACAAAGTGGTATGTGATCTTCATTGAAAAGAACAAAAAAAGCGGGGGTTCATTCACGAGACGCGGTCATACAATTCCTGCGGAACAAATGTTAAAAAAAAGACGATAATAATAATAATAATCAGAGAGCAAATCTCCCACAGTGCATTTCAATCACAGACCTAAGAATAGTCAAGAATAGCAATGAGCGATACGGCGGTGGTGACTCTAGAGACGTCATTATCGTGAGGGGAAGGAATAAATTAAAAGAAAGGAAAACACACACACACACACACACACACACACACACACACACACACACACACACACACACACACACACACACACACACACACACACACACACACACACACACACACACACACACTGTTTTCATGTATTTTAAACCCGGGGCCATCAGAGCCATCAAAGAGGCCTCACTGCTACACCTCAGCTGCTACACGCTGGATGTGATTACAGGAGCGCTGACATCGTCCTGATGTTATTTCTTACCATCAGACTGAATTTGATCTCTCTCTATTGTCCTTTACCCACAGATTTAATGTGAGCAATCTTTATTATCCTTCACCCTCAGATTGACTGTGAGCTCTCTATTATGCTTTAGCAGCTAAATGAATTTGAGCTCTCCCCATTATTCCTTATCATCAGACTGAATGTGAGATGGTCTATAATTCTTTACCATCGGACTGAATGTGAGCTCTATTTCATATTATTTACCATCAAGATTCAAGATTCAAGATTCAAGAAGTTTAATTGTCACATACACATACAGGATGTGCAGTGAAATGAAAAAGTGGCGATGCCCAGCGGAATGTGCAACAGAACAATACAATACAAATTGGAGAATCACAATATCCACAATATTTACAGTATTTACAGCAAAAAGAGCAGCAGGAATGAACAATCTAAACAAATGGCATATAAATGGCATATGAACAGCAAGGCATAAACAAATAGACATATAACAACACAAGCATATAACAATGCATGAAAATGAAAAAGCGGCGATGCCCAGCTGAATGTGAGCTCTCTCTGTTACTTTACACCATCAGACTGAATGTGAGCTCTCTCTGTTACTTTACACCATCAGACTGAATGTGAGCTCTCTCTGTTACTTTACACCATCAGACTGAATGTGAGCTCTCTCTGTTACTTTACACCATCGGACTGAATGTGAGCTCTCTCTGTTACTTTACACCATCAGACTGAATGTGAGCTCTCTCTGTTACTTTACACCATCAGACTGAATGTGAGCTCTCTGTTACTTTACACCATCAGACTGAATGTGAGCTCTCTCTGTTACTTTACACCATCAGACTGAATGTGAGCTCTCTCTGTTACTTTACACCATCAGACTGAATGTGAGCTCTCTTCTGTTACACCAAAAAAAAAAAAAAAAAAAAAAAAAAAAAAAAAAAAAAAAAAAAAAAAAAAAAAAAAAAAAAAAAAAAAAAAAAAAAAAAAAAAAAAAAAAAAAAAAAAAAAAAAAAAAAAAAAAAAAAAAAAAAAAAAAAAAAAAAAAAAAAAAAAAAAAAAAAAAAAAAAAAAAAAAAAAAAAAAAAAAAAAAAAAAAAAAAAAAAAAAAAAAAAAAAAAAAAAAAAAAAAAAAAAAAAAAAAAAAAAAAAAAAAAAAAAAAAAAAAAAAAAAAAAAAAAAAAAAAAAAAAAAAAAAAAAAAAAAAAAAAAAAAAAAAAAAAAAAAAAAAAAAAAAAAAAAAAAAAAAAAAAAAAAAAAAAAAAAAAAAAAAAAAAAAAAAAAAAAAAAAAAAAAAAAAAAAAAAAAAAAAAAAAAAAAAAAAAAAAAAAAAAAAAAAAAAAAAAAAAAAAAAAAAAAAAAAAAAAAAAAAAAAAAAAAAAAAAAAAAAAAAAAAAAAAAAAAAAAAAAAAAAAAAAAAAAAAAAAAAAAAAAAAAAAAAAAAAAAAAAAAAAAAAAAAAAAAAAAAAAAAAAAAAAAAAAAAAAAAAAAAAAAAAAAAAAAAAAAAAAAAAAAAAAAAAAAAAAAAAAAAAAAAAAAAAAAAAAAAAAAAAAAAAAAAAAAAAAAAAAAAAAAAAAAAAAAAAAAAAAAAAAAAAAAAAAAAAAAAAAAAAAAAAAAAAAAAAAAAAAAAAAAAAAAAAAAAAAAAAAAAAAAAAAAAAAAAAAAAAAAAAAAAAAAAAAAAAAAAAAAAAAAAAAAAAAAAAAAAAAAAAAAAAAAAAAAAAAAAAAAAAAAAAAAAAAAAAAAAAAAAAAAAAAAAAAAAAAAAAAAAAAAAAAAAAAAAAAAAAAAAAAAAAAAAAAAAAAAAAAAAAAAAAAAAAAAAAAAAAAAAAAAAAAAAAAAAAAAAAAAAAAAAAAAAAAAAAAAAAAAAAAAAAAAAAAAAAAAAAAAAAAAAAAAAAAAAAAAAAAAAAAAAAAAAAAAAAAAAAAAAAAAAAAAAAAAAAAAAAAAAAAAAAAAAAAAAAAAAAAAAAAAAAAAAAAAAAAAAAAAAAAAAAAAAAAAAAAAAAAAAAAAAAAAAAAAAAAAAAAAAAAAAAAAAAAAAAAAAAAAAAAAAAAAAAAAAAAAAAAAAAAAAAAAAAAAAAAAAAAAAAAAAAAAAAAAAAAAAAAAAAAAAAAAAAAAAAAAAAAAAAAAAAAAAAAAAAAAAAAAAAAAAAAAAAAAAAAAAAAAAAAAAAAAAAAAAAAAAAAAAAAAAAAAAAAAAAAATAAAAACAAAAAAAAACTTTACACCATCAGACTGAATGTGAGCTCTCTCTGTTACTTTACACCATCAGACTGAATGTGAGCTCTCTCTGTTACTTTACACCATCAGACTGAATGTGAGCTCTCTGTTACTTTACACCATCAGACTGAATGTGAGCTCTCTGTTACTTTACACCATCAGACTGAATGTGAGCTCTCTGTTACTTTGCACCATCAGACTGAATGTGAGTTTAAAAAGATCTCTTCAATTTGATCCTTTCAAGCGCCCCCACCCCTGGAGTGGCTCGTCCACGCAGGACAGATGTTGTTCTCCTACCCGGCCTGTCTGTCTGACATCCCCACCCCACCCCGCCCGCCCTCCCCTACCCCACGACCCCCGACCCCCGACACCCCCCACTCACCACCTCCCCCCCTCCCTCCCTCCCTCCCTCCTTCCCTGTCTGGCGCCCCAGCAACCGTGCACGCCACTCCCTCCATGTGCACGGAGAGACTAATGCTGACAGGGAGGATTTAACGGGATCACAGACCAGCCGGATAACAGGACCACCGGGGGGATGGCTAGAGGGGGATGATAGTGGGGGGTGAGTGGGTAGAGAGATGAACGGCTGGGGGCGAGAGATGAGGGATAGGGAGGACAGGCCGGTGCAAGTGGAGGGAGAACGGGGTATAAGGTGCAACGGTGATGGAGTATTTGGGGGGAGAGGAGGAGAGGAGGGGGGAGGGAAAGAGAGAGAGAGAGAGGAGGGAGGGAGGGAGGAGAGAGGGAGAGGAGAGAGGAGGAGAGCGGAGGAGGGAGAGTGGGAGGAGAGGAGAGAGAGAGAGGAGAGAGGAGGAGGATTAGAGGGGAGAAGACAAAAGCTCTGAAGCTGGGAGCTCTGCATAAACCAACACACGCTCTCTCTCTCTCTCTCTCTCTCTGTGTGGTTTGTGTGTGTGTGCGGGTGTATGTGTGTCTGTGTGTGTGTGTGCCCGCGCAAATCCAACCTTACCTAACCCTACCTTGTGTGTGTGTGCGTGTGTGTGTGTACATATCCTACCTTGTGTGTTTGTGTGTGTATGTCCAGAGGGCGAGAGTCCTTGCGTTTGTGCCCACGCACGTGTGTATGAACACGCACCATTCAGTGGTGGGTGTGGGGTGTGCACGCATGTGTGTGTGTGTGTGTGCGTGTGCCACAATACAGATGCTTCCATTAGCACCCTGCTCCTGAATCGGCTGGGTTCTCCCGCTGGAAAATAAATGTTTATCACGCGCAATATTTCATCCCGCGAAACAGTTCACCAGCAAGTCATAACACGGCCATTATTCTTTGTGAGCGAATGATCCGCGGGTCGCAGTAGTACTGTAGTAGCAGTAGCAGTTGTAGTGGTCGTATATTTTTGTATATATTTGTGAATCTGTTAGTTTATTTTTATTATTCTGTTGATTTCACTATTGCTGTGCAACCTGGCACAAGAATTTCCTTCGGGATTAATAAAGTTCTATCTTATCTTATCTTAGTAATAGTAGTCATAGCAGTAATAGCAGTCTGTAAGTAACAGAAGAATGAAAAAATTCCATGCTCTGAAATTGAATTGTAAAAAGTATAATAATATGCTTTGTGTCTCACTAAAATGCTATGCTAACATTTGCATTTTTATTTGACAGAGGATAGTGTTTGTTTGTTTGTTGCTGGGATTTCTGTTCTGATTTATTGTTTGTGTTGTTTGCAGGTCGCGTCGGGCGAGAACATTCGGGCTCTCGTGTGGTTCTCCCACCGAAAGAAATCAACATTCCTTCCGGGCGTTGCCAATACTAGATCAACAAGACATATGTTCTGTTGGCTTTCCTTTATCATTTCATAATCACATTTCGTTATCCCACAGGCACATATCGACTGGTCCGCTGTTGCTTGAGTTACCGTAAAACTAAACTATTACACGGCGTCGTAATGAACCCGTTTACTGCAGACCATCAGCACAATTTTGCTCGATGGTCTGGTTTTTGCTCGATGGTTTGCTCTCGCCCTCTGGACATACACACACAAACACACAAGGTAGGATATGTACACACACACACGCACACACACACACAAGGTAGGGTTAGGTAAGGTTGGATTTGCGCGGGCGCGGGCACACACACACACACACACACACACACACCCGCACACACACACAAACAACCACACACTCTCTCTCTCTCTCTCTCTCTCTCTCTCTCTCTCTCTCTCTCTCTCTCTCTCTCTCTGTGGTGTCTCTAACCTGTTAAGTGACTGGTATTAATCACCCTTCTCCCGTCTCCGTGGTGATTATGAATGCATTCATCAGCAGCGTGTCTACCAGCTGGAGAGCAGGTGAGAGAGGGGACTCCAGTCCGCACACACACACACACACACACACGCCGAGGGAACCAATCGGCGAGAAGTTGAGTGAATAAATGACTATATGAATAAAGTACAGGTGGTGGTGACGGGGGGGGGGGGAGCTGTACGTGTGTGTGTGTGTGTGTGTGTGTGTGTGTGTGTGTGTGTGTAGAACATCACCGTGTCAAAGCCTTCAGAGCCCCTCACCTGTGATCTGATGCTAAGAGCGTAGCAACAAGTCATCGCCGTGGTTAACTGGGGTGTGAGAGCTGCTGTTTCATTATTTCCACAGACCCCCACCTGCCTCTGCCAGACCCCCCCAGCACTGTTTGTTTTTCAAGAGATAACACACTTGCGTGCACACACACACACACACACACACACACACACACACACACACACACACACACACACACACACACACACACACACAGACACACACACACACACACCTTTGTCTGTCAGTGAGAAGCATCACGGTGCATTGCACACCATCTCCTCTGGCAGTGTGTGTGTGCGTGTGTGCGTGCGTTCGTGTGTGCGTGTGTGCGTGTGTGTGTGTGTGTGTGTGTGTGTCCAAGATGGCTTTGCGGAGTCCTTGAGAAACTACACTGTTAGATTTTTACACCAACTCCCTCCCAGCGCTCAGGCTAATCCCAGCTCCTCCTAACGGCCGCGGGTTAGCGCCTGTGTGCACGTAGATACGCACCGCGTCACGTGCACATGCACACTGCACACACACACACACACACACACACACACACACACACACACACACACACACACACACACACAGCCAGAGGCCAATAGGAAGACATCTGCTGCGTTGGATGCCTTTGGTGTTCAGCACTAGCTGTCTGCTGCCCGCTGTAAGTTCCAGTCACAGCTTTGTTTGTATCATAGTTAAGTTTGCTGGAAAGAATCTAATTATGCTAATTGCTTTACAGCATCGCTGGTCTGTAAAAACAAGTAAAGCTTGTAGACCCGCTTTTAAGAAAGAGCCAATGCTAACCAAAACACTACCTTAAATTCCAAGTGGCGAGGGCACCTTAATGAAAATGGCTGGCATGTGCTAGCCGGAATAAAGCTCGCCTTAATGGCGGAATGGCCTTTTATTTAATTGCTTTCTCCCATCCCTCCCCGCCGCGATCACCGGCAGGAAAACATTAGCTTTCTAGAGAGTGGTGATGGAACACAAAGTGGTATGTGATCTTCATTGAAAAGAACTAAGAGCGAATAAAAAAAAAGCGGGGGTTCATTCACGAGACGCGGTCATACAATTCCTGCGGAACAAATGTTAAAAAAAAGACGATAATAATAATAATAATCAGAGAGCAAATCTCCCACAGTGCATTTCAATCACAGACCTAAGAATAGTCAAGAATAGCAATGAGCGATACGGCGGTGGTGACTCTAGAGACGTCATTATCGTGAGGGGAAGGAATAAAAAAATTAAAAGAAAGGAAAAACCACACACACACACACACACACACACACACACACACACACACACACACACACACACACACACACACACACACACACACACACACACACACACACACACACACTGTTTTCATGTATTTTAAACCCGGGGCCATCAGAGCCATCAAAGAGGCCTCACTGCTACACCTCAGCTGCTACACGCTGGATGTGATTACAGGAGCGCTGACATCGTCCTGATGTTAGCTGTCAATCAACATCCAGCTCCGCCGGTGGTCCTGTTATCCGGCTGGTCTGTGATCCCGTTAAATCCTCCCTGTCAGCATTAGTCTCTCCGTGCACATGGAGGGAGTGGCGTGCACGGTTGCTGGGGCGCCAGACAGGGAAGGAGGGAGGGAGGGAGGGAGGGGGGGAGGGGGAGGGGGGGGGAGGGCGGGGGTCGTGGGGTAGGGGAGGGCGGGCGGGGTGGGGTGGGGATGTCAGACAGACAGGCCGGGTAGGAGAACAACATCTGTCCTGCGTGGACGAGCCACTCCAGGGGTGGGGGCGCTTGAAAGGATCAAATTGAAGAGATCTTTTTAAACTCACATTCAGTCTGATGGTGCAAAGTAACAGAGAGAGCTCACATTCAGTCTGATGGTGCAAAGTAACAGAGAGCTCACATTCAGTCTGATGGTGTAAAGTAACAGAGAGCTCACATTCAGTCTGATGGTGTAAAGTAACAGAGAGCTCACATTCAGTCTGATGGTGTAAAGTAACAGAGAGCTCACATTCAGTCTGATGGTGTAAAGTAACAGAGAGCTCACATTCAGTCTGATGGTGTAAAGAAACAGAGAGAGCTCACATTCAGTCTGATGGTGTAAAGTAACAGAGAGAGCTCACATTCAGTCCGATGGTGTAAAGTAACAGAGAGCTCACATTCAGTCTGATGGTGTAAAGTAACAGAGAGAGCTCACATTCAGTCTGATGGTGTAAAGTAACAGAGAGAGCTCACATTCAGTCTGATGGTGTAAAGTAACAGAGAGCTCACATTCAGTCTGATGGTGTAAAGTAACAGAGAGAGCTCACATTCAGTCTGATGGTGTAAAGTAACAGAGAGAGCTCACATTCAGTCCGATGGTGTAAAGTAACAGAGAGAGCTCACATTCAGTCTGATGGTGTAAAGTAACAGAGAGAGCTCACATTCAGTCTGATGGTGTAAAGTAACAGAGAGAGCTCACATTCAGTCTGATGGTGTAAAGTAACAGAGAGAGCTCACATTCAGTCCCGCTTTTTCATTTTCACTGCACATCCTGTATGTGCTATTGTGTTTATATGGCTATGTGTTTGCTGCTGTTTATATGCCTATTTGGTTATATTTCTCATTCCTGCTGCTCTTTTTTCTGTAAATACTGTAAATATTGTGAATATTCTGTTCCCTCCAATTATTGTATTGTATATGTTGCACATTCCGCTGGGCATCGCCACTTTTACATTTCACTGCACATCCTGTATGTGTATGTGACAATTAAACTTCTTGAATCTTGAATCTTGAATCTTGATGGTAAATAATATGAAATAGAGCTCACATTCAGTCCGATGGTAAAGAATTATAGACCATCTCACATTCAGTCTGATGATAAGGAATAATGGGGAGAGCTCAAATTCATTTAGCTGCTAAAGCATAATAGAGAGCTCACAGTCAATCTGAGGGTGAAGGATAATAAAGATTGCTCACATTAAATCTGTGGGTAAAGGACAATAGAGAGAGATCAAATTCCAGGCTTCGTCTGTATAGGTGGCAGAGCCTGTGGGCGTGGATGAGTAGATACTCCCACTTGTGATGTCACAAGCGGATGCATTTAGAAAATGGCTTAACGTAACCACAATTCAACCTCACGCCTTGGTGACAAAATAGGGACCCTTTAACATTGAGTCATCGTCACCATTTTTATTCTCCCTCGTTTTCATTCTGTGTTTTCATTTGAACCTTTCTATTTTATGTCCGATCTCTTCCTCTCTGGGGACGTCCCCCTGTCTGCCTTCAAATACTGGCAGTGGACATTCGACATGAAGAGGAAGAGAGAGAGAGAGAGACAGAGAGAGAGAGACTATGACGGGATTTGAAAGAGAAGGAGGAGGTCAGAGACAGTGGCAGAGACTAAAAGATGAAAGGGAAGATGAAAAAACAGAATATAAAAGTGGAAGTGATGAAAAATGTAGGGCGAGAGACACAGGACAGATGAAAGCGAGGTCTGTCAGCGGGGTCCAGATGAAGGGAGCAGAGAGAGAGAGAGAGAGAGAGAGAGAGAGAGAGAGAGAGAGAGAGAGAGAGAGAGAGAGAGAGAGAGAGAGAGAGAGCGTGTGTTGGTTTATGCAGAGCTCCCAGCTTCAGAGCTTTTGTCTTCTCCCCTCTAATCCTCCTCCTCTCTCCTCTCCTCTCCTCTCCTCTCCTCCCAAACATCCAATACCCTCCTCCGCTCATCCTCCTCTCATTGCCTCATCCTCTCTCTCCCTCCCTCCCTCCCTCCCTCCCTCCCTCTCTCTCTCTCTCTTTCCCCTCCCCCTCCTAATTTATCCTCAATCCTAACCCGTCTCCCCCCAAATACTCCATCACCGTTGCACCGTTATACCCCGTTCTCCCTCCACTTGCACCGGCCTGTCCTCCCTATCCCTCATCTCTCGCCCCCAGCCGTTCATCTCTCTACCCACTCACCCCCCACTATCATCCCCCTCTAGCCATCCCCCCAACCCCCCCCCCCCCGCCTCAAACCTCACCCAACCCCCGGTGGTCCTGTTATCCGGCTGGTCTGTGATCCCGTTAAATCCTCCCTGTCAGCATTAGTCTCTCCGTGCACATGGAGGGAGTGGGGAGGTGAGGGGGAGAAGGGAGGAGGAGGAGGAGGGAGGGGGGGAGGGGGGAGGGGGGGGGGGGGGGGGGAGGGGGGGGGGGGGGGAGGGGGGGGGGGAGAAGTAACAGAGAGAGCTCACATTCAGTCCGATGGTGTAAAGTAACAGAGAGAGCTCACATTCAGTCTGATGGTGTAAAGTAACAGAGAGAGCTCACATTCAGTCTGATGGTGTAAAGTAACAGAGAGAGCTCACATTCAGTCTGATGGTGTAAAGTAACAGAGAGAGCTCACATTCAGTCTGATGGTGAAACGTAACAGAGAGAGCTCACATTCCGCTGGGCATCGCCGCTTTTTCATTTTCACTGCACATCCTGTATGTGTATGTGACAATTAAACTTCTTGAATCTTGAATCTTGAATCTTGATGGTAAATAATATGAAATAGAGCTCACATTCAGTCCGATGGTAAAGAATTATAGACCATCTCACATTCAGTCTGATGATAAGGAATAATGGGGAGAGCTCAAATTCATTTAGCTGCTAAAGCATAATAGAGAGCTCACAGTCAATCTGAGGGTGAAGGATAATAAAGATTGCTCACATTAAATCTGTGGGTAAAGGACAATAGAGAGAGATCAAATTCAGTCTGATGGTAAGAAATAACATAGAGAGCTCAAATTCTTTCTGATAGTATAGCATAATAGAGAGAGCTCACATTCAGTCTAATGGTAAAGGATAAAATAGACAGCTCACATTCAGTCCGATGTTAAGGAAATGAGAAAATGTTGAAATCAGAAATTTCATGAGCATTTCATGTGGCGCATCAATTTTTTAATTTACATCGAATCAACATTTCCCTTCTTTGTGTGTGAGTGTGTGTGTGTGTGTGTGTGTGTGTGTGTGTGTGTGTGTGCGTGTGTGTGAGTGTGAGTGCATTTGTCACTGTATGTGTGCTGCATGTATTTATGGTGATCATCGTGCCTTGCCTACACAACAACACACGTAACCACGCTTTTACGGCTGTGGGTGTTGGCTCATTAATATCCCTCTCCTCTCGTGAAGGTCACACTAATTGCCGACACACAGAGAAACAACCAATGGCTGAGCTCATAAACACAACAGTCATGTAGGCCTGTCTGCAGTCCCCAGAGCTGACAGAGACTGGCTCTACAGTATACTGCCTCTCCAGAGGTCCTAGTCAGGACTGGTCCTTCAACAAGACCAGCTCCAGGCTGTGGCTTATTGACGCTTTTTGCAGCAGGAGCTCATAGCATAAACTATGGGTCCTTTGGATTTAGATCTGGCAGTGCACCAGTATAGAGACACTAGTCCAGTAGATATACATTGATGCCAGGCTGGTGCTGCGACAGACATAAATAAAATACACCTAACGTTAAATTGACAGGAACAGGAAGTTACTTTACCCTGCTATTGATGATCTGTGAAAAGGGACTATTACTCTTCGAGAAGAACAATTTGAAGGTCGTCCACCCTATAGTGACTTCAAGTGGGTGTGTCCACTGTTAGGGTGTGTGGAGGTAAGACCCAGGCACACAGCAATGGAGGAGGCGTAAGTTCAGGTTCAAGCCCAGAGGACAGTTTAATTAAGTAACACAAGGGGGTTGCCACAAAAGGATGCCACAAAGTAATGGAGGCAGGGTGAGGGCTCTGCGGGTTGGCTCGACTCAGCAGGGGGGAGGGGGGTCCGGGATGCTGGAGGGATGAGAAGGAGAAGGAGGGTGAGTGATAAAGATCACGGGTAAGGCAAAGGCAAAACAGGGTTGGCACTGTCACGGATGTCACTGGTGGACCCAAATGCAAGACCCAGACTCGGAGTACAGTAACAAAGAATATTTATTAGAAGGGAAATCCGGGGACGGACTGGAGCGGAGCCAGGGGAATGAGCAGGAGACGGGAGCGGGGTGAAGCCAGAGGGACTGGTGGTGAGCGTGGCAGGCAGATGAGGGACAGGCAGGCAGGAGAGGAGCGGTATGGCTGGAGACGGGTCGAGATCCTGGGGTAGAGGAGAGACACGGTTAGAACCATGAGGGAAAACACAGAGCTAGAATTCACTGGAACGTTTTGCTAACCACACTGGCTGAATCAACGATCTGGCGATGAGTGGGTGGAAAGCCGGGGTTTTTATCCTGTAGCTGATTGTTGATAGATGGCAGGTGTGAGCGCAG
>PIJE02001062.1:127976-130476 GCA_002895965.2 Coryphaenoides rupestris | reverse complement strand
GAAACCAAACACCCCGAACTCAATACGCTGCTTCAATACACACACGCACACGCAACTTGCACACACACACAGCACGCACCACGCACACACACACACACACACACCGACACACGACACACACACACACACACACACACACACACACACACACACAACCCACACACACACAACACACACACCACACACACACACACCACACGGGCAGACACAACACACTCACACACACACACATGCACACACACAAACACACACATACACACACAACACACCACACACACACACACACACAACACAACACACACACACACACACACACACAACACACACACACGTAGACACACACAGACAAACAGTAGCTTCACTGTAGTGCTGAGATTCTGGCTGCAGGCCCAGGGGATTTTGCCCTCTGGTTTGGCATTCATTTAGATTGTCACAGATTCAAGGTGTGAATGGATGAATGGATGGAGAGGATGTGATGGATGGATTGATCGAGAGGATGTGATGGATGGATGGAGAGGATGTGATGGATGGATTGATCGAGAGGATGTGATGGATGGATGGAGAGGATGTGATGGATGGATGGATGGATGGAGAGGATGTGATGGATGGAGAGGATGTGGTGTTGAAATATGGAAGCCACAAAGGTAGCCAGCTTCATGGTGGATGTATATCAATCTACCCCAGTGGACTGTACCAACTGATCATTGGGTCATCACACATCTGGGTGTGTGGATCATCCCACTTGTGATGTCACTCATGGGTAGATTTTGAAATAGCTTGTAAAACGGCTAATCAACACCACAACACCCTGGTGGTAAAAACAGGGACAATTTTAATATCTCACAGGTTGTGCTCTGGGGGTGTTTGAAATCATCATCATCTGTGATGTTGAGTGTTTGAGAATGTGAGACTCCACACTCAGACCTGCAGAGAGAGAGAGAGCTAATGAAGGAGGCTGTTAAGCTCTCTCGACCCCATCTTCTCAATCAATATTCAATTTGTTTTGTAAAATAGGTTCTTGAACGGTCGGCTTTATGGACCCAAGGACTGACCGGAGGAGCGGGCCCAGATGGACCGGTTTATAGAGAGCTGACTCAGAGCTTTGCTCAGAGTTCATCCATATACACATCCACTCATCCACCCATCCCTACACACATCCACCCATCCATACACACATCCACCCACCCATACACACATCTACCCATCCATACACACATCCACCCATTCATAGTCACATTTACCCATCCATACACACATCAACGCATTCATACACACATCCACCCATTCATACACACATGCACCCATCCTTACACACATCTACCCATCCCTACACACATCCAATCATCTATACACACATCAACCCAACCCTCCACACATCCACTCATCTATACACACATCAACCCAACCCTCCACACATCCACTCATCCATACACACATTCACATTCACAGGTTGCAGGAATAATGCTAGCCATGTCAGGATGTGTTAGTTAGTGGAATCAATGGAATGGAGGTACTTAGTAGAGTACATCAAGTTTGTTTCAAATATTCCCCTGCTCAGACACACGTCCGGACATCGACACACACACATCGACACACACACACATCGACCCGCGGAGCTCCAGAGATCCAGGCACACACAGGCGCACACACACGTCCGGACATCGACACACACACATCGACCCGCGGAGCTCCAGAGATCCAGGCACACAAGGCTGGGATCCCTCCCGATTCTTCAAGGAGCTCAGCATCCCCACAATTGGCATCAGTTTGTCGGTTGCCACGACAACCTACTGGGGCGAGATATTCATAGCCCCAGATCAACACGAACCCCAACACCACGCTGACTGTGATCGTGCATGTGTCTGTGTATGTGTGTGTTTGTGTGTGTCTATGTGTGTGTGTCTGTGTGTGTGTGTGTGTGTGTGTGTGTGTGTGTGTGTGTGTGTGTGTGTGTGTGTGTGTGTGTGTGTGTGTGTGTGTGTGTGTGTGTGTGTGTGTGTGTGTATGTGCCTGAGCATGTGCATCTGAGTGTGTATGCATGATGCCCCTCAAGGATGCTGCTGCCCCATGTGCGTACAATTTGGAGTCCACCTACTTGCAGTACCTATGTGCACTAATAGTCATTGTTGGTCACAAACATTTTATAAAATATGAAAATCACAGAGCTAGTTCCAACAAACAACCCAATCTGGTCCAAACCATATGACAGATTGCAGCAAAGAGATGTATCAGATGAAATATTAAATCAGGTTCTAAATATAGACAGAAACCTGGCTGAAATTCACTCAGACAGTCTGCAGTGTCAGCACCAACCAACAAATACCTACTCCTACAGGGCAACCAATAGTCATCTAGAACAAATACCTTCTTCTTTAGGACAACCAATAGACTTCTAGAACCAATACCTCCTCCTATATGACAACCAATGATCTACTAGACTTACTCCTATCCGTAGCCAAAAGTCTTGAATAAAGAGTCTCTTTCCGTCAACTCTGCCATA
>PIJE02001062.1:72976-125476 GCA_002895965.2 Coryphaenoides rupestris | reverse complement strand
GTTACCAGCGAGGAGAATGACTTCATAGGGAGATATGCTGACTACACAGATTTCTATGCAGCATTTTAACTTTTTCTGCCCGGTTTTGCTGAAATGCGTCTGCGGCTATGAGCGGGCTATGAGGAGAGGATGTGCTATTTTTGAGAGACTTTAAGGAATGGAATTTAAGGAGAGAGAGAATTTACATCACTTAAGGTCGGCTTTGGATAAACGTAAATGACTAAATAAAGGCCTAGAAATAAATATTAAAGGGGAACTGTGCTGGTTTCCAACTGGCTTTGTATCATTTCAATGTGTGTAGTTTATGCAATGTTTACCTTTCAAGATTCGAGATTGAAGATTTCTTTATTGCCATATGTCACAAATACAATGGAATGCTTACTCCCCATTTGCTCCTGCAGTATTCTTCTAAACAACACTAAACAATTATTAATGGTACCGAGTAAGTACAGTAACAAGTACATCAAAAAAGTTTTCTTTATGTTTTCTTTATGTTTTTCTAAACATAAATACTAAACACTTGAACATTAGTATATACTGTAGTATCTATAATTCCTCATTTTTTCCTTCACCCAGACTCCCGGTACTTTTGTCTCCTTGTATGACGTGAAATGACTCAGCTGCCATCTTGCCCCAACTCCGATGATCTCCGCAACGTTGCGGCCGGTTATCACTGTACTCTCCGGACACAAATAGCAATGAGGTTGAAAATTGACTACGTTATCCATTAAAGGGAGAAAGAGAGAGAGAAGAGGGAGAAGACGTTTGAGAGAGCAGAGTTAAGGAAGGGACTACAAAGCATGGAGGAGGGGGGTGGGGTATGAAGTCTAATGTAGCGTGGTGGTCACTGTATCTAGATCACTGAACACCCACCCACCCCCATATCGTTCTGCTGTGAAGACATGTTGGGGAAACTGCTGCTTTCAGCTCAATACGTCCGCCGCTCCGTTTTACGTTTACATTGAGTTATTCAGCTGACGCTTTCAGCTAAAGCGACTCGCAAGTGAGGCTGAGAACATTCAAAGTATACTACAGTATGACAATTGGAGCTACACAAAAATGTTTCTGCATGACTGCCCGGTTTGTTTTAAGAAAAACAGAGTACAGAACAGAACATTAGATACGGTTGTTAGCGCTAGAGTACAAACGTTAAAAGCCACAGAGGAAGGAAGGAACGGCAGAACATGACAGTTTGTCAAAGGGGACTGGGAATATTGTATAGTGAAAGCTGTTTTTGTCCTACATCACCATGAAGACATCACGGTTGGCTAAGAGATGCACTGAATCACAACAAAACAATCTTCCTTTGTACGTTTGCACCGGGAGACTCCTGCTGTTTTGTACAGTGAGCAGCATGTCGCCTGTCAGATGAACCAGGCTTCTGTTCTAAGCCAAGTTATCCTCCGCCTTGATACAAACTGTAGGATCAGAGTTTTACAACAATATCCCCATGCTCCCACCACCACACAACATCACAGAGGACAAACACACTGAATAAGGCATAGAACACAGAAGAATGGTATATTCTAGTATTTTAGACAGTGGATTTGCATATATTGAGGACAGTCTAGTTTACTTTGTAAGTACAAGTGGGATTTTATATTTGATATATTTGACTAGGCCTACTGCGACAATAATTCACATGCAATCTCAAGCTAAATTGAAATTGTGTCATTGATTTGACAAATCAATGCTCTTAAAGACTTTGTGATTATTGGAATAAACGTAATTATTAAAGCAAGAAGATTATACTGTTTTTTTTCCTCCTCAGTTAACCCTTGCAATCAATCTTCCATCACACTCACCCACATAGGTCTACATAATACAATAGTAATTAATATACATTTGAATAAATTAATAAATTCATACATTAAAATAATACAAAAATACAAAAATTATATACAAAATATACATAAATAAATAAATCGACTTAAAAAAAAGGCGACCAGCCACTCCGCGTACACATAAATCACTTCCGCTCCACTCCACACCATCGTGTGTGTGTGCGTGTGCGCGTCCATTAGCCACGCCCACGCTCAACACCACAACAACCACACACGCACGCGGCGGCGGCGGCACCCGCGCTCGTGCACGCGCAGTGAACGTGCGTGAGCCGCGCTGCTCGCACACACGGCGCGCTGCGTGGCGGCGGGCGGTAGCGGTAGAGGTAGCGGTAGTGGTCGGAACACACGGAGACGCGGCGGCAGCGGCAGGCGGTAGCGGTAGCGGTCGGAACACACGGAGACGCGGCGGCAGCGGCAGGCGGGCGGTAGCGGTAGCGGTCGGAACACACGGAGACGCGGCGGCAGCGGCAAGCGGGCGGTAGCGGTAGAGGTAGCGGTAGTGGTCGGAACACACGGAGACGCGGCGGCAGCGGCAGGCGGTAGCGGTAGCGGTAGTGGTCGGAACACACGGAGACGCGGCGGCAGCGGCAGCAGCAGGCGGCAGGCGGCAGGCGGCAATGTGTCTCTCCCGAGTAGTAATAGTCGGAGGGATGGTGGTGGTATGAACGCCGCGTTTGGAAACCCTTCGTCTCACCGCCGCCCGTCTCGGATGGATTTGGCGCCTTCACTTCACAGGAACGCCGTGTGTCGTCCCCACAACGGTAAGCGTCCCTCCCAGAGTGTGTGTGTACAGCCGCGATGCTGACCTATTGTTTTGTCTGTTGCTGTGTGTGTGTGTGTGTGTGTGTGTGTGAGGTGGATAGCGGGGGAAGTCTTATCTGTGTTTAAATGGCCTCTGGGCCTGCAGGCGTTTATTCGCGGAGTAGCGATTGATTGATTTGATTGATTGATTGATTAATTGATTAAACGATGTATTTTTTGTGAATGAAACACATCACGTTTCTAGCCATAATAGTAGTAGTAGTCGTAGTAGTACACTGCGATCGGGGGGCGTGAAGTGTGTGTGGTCGCTGTTGTAATCGGATCGATCTCGCATCTCCAGATAGATAAGACACCTGCTGTCCCTCCTGCAAGCAACAGCCGTGATGATCTCACACCCAGAGATCTGAGTCCCATCACCAAAAAAACAACAACAACGATGATGAGATTTCGGAGGGTTTCTAATTGACTGCAAGCAGCAATTAGCTGCAATTAGTCGTTTTAGTGTCCATATAACGTGTCTTGTAATCGTTTCCTGCCCCCCCCCGCCCGCCCGCCCGCCCGCCCCCCAACCTCCAACCTGCCGGTGTCTCTCCTGAAGACCCCCCGGACTGATGCTGATGATGGAGAACAGCCATCATTTTGCCTTCATGGACATTTTTTGTTATCCTCCTTCCGTCATCTTCGACATGTTGCTGTGGTCGTGATGTTTCACTGCACCATGTAATGAATCTGTGATTCATAGATTCATAGATTCTGTGATCAATAACCTGATCAAGGCAGGCTAATAGCCCCGTAATAGCCTACTACAGTTGTTGTTGTATAATATAGGCTTTCCGAGAAATATATTCATATTTTTGTTTGTGTTTTCTATTTTTATTGCCATAGATACCACAGCCCTTACAAGACATGTGGTGGTTTGTATGATGTTGTATGCCTTGGGCCTATTCCTTATACATATCATTATTACAGTCAATTAGGCTATAGGAGTTAGAGTAGAGTAGATTATATGATTACAAAAGTCTATTTTATTGAAACATAGGCTTTTATTCCCCTGAAGTTCTGAGTGACACCTGGTGAAAATGAGAATTGCTGGCAAATTGACCATCTTGAGAGGAAAAGTATGAGACATTTCTTCTCCTTTTTAATTCAGCCAGCATTACATGCCATATACCTCTCCAAGAGAACATATTCATCTTTGTGACCGGTAATGCTAATTCTCACATATTTATTCATGCTTTTCTCTTCATCATAGCCCACATAACGGAGAATAGTGTGCTGTTACACATGTATTACGTCAGGTGTATGTGCATGCATTAGAATATAGCTCTACAGCCAGGCGCTAGGTGGCGGATATTGTTGCGTTTTCCTGTGTATTGGGGCTGGTATTCATAGCCAATGTGGCTACTGGTAACCAGCACCATGTGTGCTAGCTACCTGCTAGGTTACAGTAGACAGGTGGTTTGGCAGAGAACAGGTGTGATAGTTTTGGCTCATAACCGTGTCCTGCTGAAAGAACACAACAATAAATTATGCCAATGACAATATATGTATTACCATTTGTGTGTGTGTGTGTGTGTGTGTTCAATGTGTGTTGTACACACACACGCACATGCACACACACGCACGCCAGCTTACCGCTGTCACACATCCGTTTGTTGATCCAAACACAGGCCGGATACATGCACACTACTCCATGTCCCTTAAGAGGGTTTAAGAGGCTTGCGATACTTACAGGGATATGCATGATGTGGTGACCTGCGCTAGCTTTATCTAAAGCAGCTTAGCCCACGGATGGCAGTGTGTTGCTAGAAGCTAATACGACAGACAAACAAGAATTCTTTCAGGATTCCACCAGCCTCACACAGGTTTAACCAGCGGATGGGTTTTATATTAGCTGGGATTACTATTGGGCTGGTATACCTATAGTCTGAGTGCCAATCAGACTCATTCAAACAATGACTAGAGGGAGGTAGAGAGGTAGAGATAGAGGTGTGGACGGAGAGGTCGGGGTGGGAAAAGGTGGACGGAAAAAGCCTCTTTCACACACAGGTCCTGATAAATTACTGAGATCGCCTTTTCACTCAACAGAAAAATAACTTGTAACTTGCTATGTTCTCCCTCATTCTGCCGTGCTCACCTACAATTCCTGTTCTTTTCTTGGACATGACCGCACCCCAAACTGATCCAGACAACTGCATTCACGCATTATTTTTTTTTTTCAATTCCTGTTCACATTCACACATTCGCAAGGCCCCATGCAGGAAATGTTCCGGGGAATTTCTGGGGTAGACTACATGTGTGAATGAAAGGTACTTTCTAGAGATTAGTGGAGGGAGACAGGTGGAGGTATGAAGGAGAGGGGTACAGCGATGGAGAGAGAGAGAGAGTTATCGAGGGACTGAGAGTTGTTGGACAGACATCGGCCTACAGTATGTTAAATGAAGAGGAAGAGGGAGATGGGTATGGCATCTCTGAAGATCATAATATAGGTCTACTAGTCTATTGCTGACTAAAGTTGGCCCCCTGAAAATGTTCTTTACTGTCATCATTGCAACTGCAAGGCATCTCTGTTTTTGTAATATTGGTGTTTATTTAGCAGACACTTTGATCCAAGTTGCCTGTAGTGAATTCAGATACAGGCAATTGAGGAGCAGGTAGGGGTCTTCCTCAAGGATGCCTACAGGTAACTGATCGGGAATCAAATATTGTAGCAGTGAGTTTTCACTAAACTTGCTAACACCAAGATAGGCTAGCCAAAGCCTTGGCAGTTTAAATTAATTCACCACTTACCATTTGTCATTAGCCATTAGTCACTTGCTCCTCGAAAAAACGCAACATTCAACGTAATATATTGGTTCAATCAATTGCTAATCAGTGTATTTAAAGTCTCATGTAAAATTTATTTGGGAGCCATTGGCCAAATATATGGGTGAATATATTATTCTGCTTATTTGGTGGTCTATTTTGGAAAGATCCTCTTCAATAATATATGTAGTCAGTGTTTTAGTTGGTTGGTTTATTTAGCTTCTAATGCAGGTTGTTTTTAATGAAGGTTGTTTTGAAGAGGAGAACAGCGGAACACATTGACTAGATTATGAACAAATGGTTGTTTGATCTAAATTTAGATGCAATCTGGAGAGGGAACACACACACACACATACAAACACACACACACACACACACACACACACACACACACACACACACACACACACACACACACACACACACACACACACACACACACACACACACACACACACACACACAGTGAAGCTTATTATTTAGACAAGATTATGTGATAAGAAACCCAATATGATGTAATTCATTTCAGCTGCCAGTTGGTAATGCCATAGTCAAGGCAAGTCGATTTTATTTGTATAGTCCTTAATCACAGTTACAGTCCCGAAGGGCTTTAGAGGCCATATGATTATGGGCCATGTGACTATGACACCCCCATAGCCCTATAGCCCCTCTAAGGGGAAGAAAGGACTCCCTTAATTAACAAGGAATAAATCTTAGAAGGAACTCAGTGGGGGATCCCTCCTTCCAGGGACGGTTCAGAGTGCAATGGGTGTCATAATGGACATGCAGAAAAGTAACAAAGCATTACAATTACAAGCAACAAAAAACTACAAATGATGCATTCTGAATAGCCTTCGCATACTAAACATTTAAAAAATGAATGACTAATTATAAAACATGAACTAAACATGCTGCGTTCTATTTAGGGATGCACCGATACCGATACCAGTATTCGGTATCGGTCCGATACTGTGCTCATGTACTCGTACTCGTACTCGTTAAACTACTCCGATACAACCGCACCGATACCACTTTGGCAACGCAACGTTAACCTTGTAATATTCTTAGCCAAGGAATATTGAAATAAAGAGATGCAACCGAGTTGTCGTTTATGGATGTTTAATAGCAACTGCGCATGGTACCGAGCATGGGCGTAGAATTTAGTGGGGACGCTGGGGACATGTCCCCACCAATTAACGGAGCACCCCCCCCCCCCCACCATCAGAACCGCAAATTAACGGAGCACCCCCCCCCCCCATCAGAACCGCAAATTAACAGAGCACCCCCCCCCCCACAGAACCGCAAATTAACAGAGGCACCCCCCCCCCCATCAGAACCGCAAATTAACGGAGCACCCCCCCCCCATCAGAACCACAAATTAACGGAGCACCACCCCCCCATCAGAAACCGTGAATTAACAGAGCACCCCCCCCCATCAGAACCGCAATTAACGGCGCACCCCCCCCCCCATCAGAACCACGAATTAACGGAGCACCACCCCCCCAATCAGAACCGCAAATTAACAGAGCACCCCCCCCATCAGAACCGTGAATTAACGGAGCACCCTCCCCCATCAGAACCGCAAATTAACGGAGCACCACCCCCCCCATCAGAACCGTAAATTAACGGAGCACCTCCCCCCATCAGAACCGCGAATTAACGGAGCACCCCCCCCATCAGAACCGCGAATGAACGGAGCACCCCCCCCCATCAGAACCGCAATTAACGGAGCACCCCCCCCCCCTCCCAGACAAAAAATAACATGTTTTCAAAGTCATTAGAACTGTAATGGTTTTATTAAGTACTCGTATCGGTATTCGGTATCGGCAAGTACCCAAATGTAAGTACTTGTACTTGTACTCGGTCTGAGCAATTAAAACACTTGATGCACAGACTTTTGCCCCTTGTGCACACAAGCACATCACATGCACATTGCACCCATGCATTCATACACCACCATCACACACACACATGAACACACACTTTCCTAGCTTTCTTGCTGTTTCTTACCCAGACATCATCTTGTCCTCGTGGCAGTAGTTCAGGAGGTAAGAGTGGTTGCCTGGAAACCGGAAGGTTGCTGGTTCGATCCCCGGGCTCTGCCTAGCTAAGTGCCCCTGAGCAAGACACCACCTAACCCTAACTGCTCCTGACGTGTTGGTTGTTATGGTTGGTGTATGGATAGTTGTGTGTGAATGTCAGGCAATACTTTAAAGCTCTGGATAAAAGTGATATATAAATGCGATCCATTTATTTACCATTCTTGTTGTAGCAAGGCGAGGGGTCAACTTTGCAATTATGAGTGCTTGAAACTTGTTCTATTCAAATGTTACCTGACCATCCATCAGCGACATATTGTTTTCACTCTTTCGACAAATGTACTTATTGTAAGTCGGTTTGGACAAAAAGCGTCAACTTGCCCTAAATGTAAGTGTAAACTAACACACAGTGGTGACGACCGTGTCAGTCAGAAGGGACCCGCCAGCATCTGGCTCCTCGATGCTCCAGCTCTGAGGCGACCACCTGTTCTTGGTCCAGACCGGAGCCTGGCGGAGCTGTACGGCCCCCAGAGATCAGCTCCCCGCCATCTCTCCCATCTCCGCTCGGAGACAGGAGGTACCGATGATGTACGATCCCACTTAATAGTCTAATAGTCTCATGGACAGCCAGGACTCAGCAGAGTTGAGTTAAACACTGTGATTAAATAAGGCCGTGTGTCATTCTGTTAAGAGGCGCTGTGATCGATTTCTCTCTCCCGTGCTTTTCCACTCCTGTTGTCTCTCGTACAGCGTTTCAAATCCAATATGTTTTTCGACTCTCATCCGCCGCGAAAACGGGGGTTGAAGGCGGTCCATTTGTTCATGAGCCACTCTGAAGTACTTTGTATGCCGCGATAAACAGATTACGTAGGGCCCGGTCTTCGTTGTTTATCGTTATTATGTTTATTTTGTCATTTTGCCCGCTGCCTACTCTCCACGAAGCAAAACGAAACAATAAAATTCAATTTCTACTGATTAATTCTGGTCATTAGGGCTGAACGATACGCGTACGATTTTATGATTGTGATATGATTCACCATTAGTGGGAATGATCTCACAATTTTTCATTTTCACTGAACAAACTATCTTGATGTGACAGTTATTGAGGTCTGTACCAATCAAACATGTTGGCTTACATCTAGAGAAAAAAATGTGTATCCCAGGGGATCTCTGCAGCACTATTTAATTTAGAATAGGCTATAATTATGCATTTATGTTTACACATTTTTGGCCTCCCCTTATCAAATAATTGCAACTTCTGCCATTTGTAATATTTAGATTAATTACCCAGTGCAGCAATGCCACCAAAATAATCTTCAGGATTGTGTGTGTGTGTGTGTGTTTTAAACTGTTGTTCAACATCTGGAGAAAGAAAAAGGACTTGCTTCTTAATATATAGACATATTGTTATTATTCAACCTTTGTGCTGTGGTCTGTTGTGATGAGGTTAGGGGTCAGGGGTTAGAGGTTAGGTTTTAATGGGCTACTCTTTCCTCAGGCTCGAGCTGAGTATTTTCTTAAGAACTTTTGTGCAAAATGGACTTGAGCCTAACAGATTGAGAGCAGATTGTGGGTTGCGTCAGCATCATCGAAGCAGACGTCGACTGTTGACCATCTGACCAATCACAGCCTTCAGATTCCATAGCCAATCATGTTTGTTGTAGGCCTATGTGGCCATAAGGTGGTGTCATATGTAAATGTACAATGAAACACTTCATGTTGATGTGTCCTCCTCGGCCCCCGAAGCGATTCAGCAGCCAGCAGCGCTTCTGGTGGCGCATTTGACATTTGGAACAGCGGGTGGCTGTTCCAAATGTTTCAACATGAATGACTCAAACAAGTTGAAGTCATTATTGATGAAACGATAATGTGAAGCCTTGGCCAAGTCTGTTGTTGTTGTTGTTGTTGTTGTTGTTGTCGTCAATCGCTGACGAAAGAGTTGGGTATCGATCGTGTGGTTTGGAGTCCCATTGTGTACACTATTGTATTCACAGTCTTGGCAGAACTTAATGTTCAACGACAAGCAAGACCCAAGTGCCTGCACTGATGTGATACTTATATCTCCTGTAGGTAACTCATCCAACATCAGGACACGGGTGGATGTTAAACAAAACAAAACAGTTTATTGTAGTTTGAAGTTGAATGTAGACAGAGCAGGTGGTAACTGCTAAATTTACTGCTGGAACACTCTCCTCAGTGTGTGTGGCGATGACTGGTTTCTCATGTGGACATTGATTATCCAATGCACCACCGGTGTGTGTGTGTGTGTGTGTGTGTGTGTGTGTGTGTGTGTGTGTGTGTGTGTGTGTGTGTGTGTGTGTGTGTGTGTGTGTGTGTGTGTGTGTGTGTGTGTGTGTGTGTGTGTGTGTGTGTGTGTGTGTGTGTGTGTGTGTGTGTGTGTGTGTGTGTGTGTGTGTGTGTGTGTGCAGCCTCACCCTGCCCCAGACTCTAACTGGGACCGGGTGAGGCTGCTTAAACCAGCCACCAACCACACACTGCACACTATGGAACTCGACCTCGACATCACTCTACCTTATAACATCGCCTGTGTTCCCCAACAGGTCTGACAGTGGTCTCACTACTTTAAAGTTAACACTATACTACAACTGTAGGCAGTGACATCACAAAGACACACCATTTGCTGTTGACACGAGTGACATCGCTAAACTTAGGCCGAACTGTTGAGTGACATCACTAAGCCTGCAGTGACATCACAAGAGGCTCTTCATATATGCTGTATACCCCATTCCTAGCTAAGGACATGGTGTAGCACAACAATATCTGATTCAAGATTCAAACTGAAACAAACAGTCACTCTTTATCTTTGCTGTATGCTATTGTCTGTGCCTATATGCTTTTTGTCTGTGCTTATGTGCTTTTGACTGTGCTTGTATGCTATTGTCCATGCTTGTATGCTTTTATCTGTGCTTATGTGCTATTGTCTGCTTATGTGCTTTGTCAGTGCTGTATGCTATTGTCTGTGTGCTCATGTGCTCCTTTTCTTATACACCATCCACCTGCCAGGGACTGCAGATGAAAAATAGCCTGTATGCACATTTGCATGATGACTACATGATGATAATTAATGTGCATTGTCCCTTCTTAAATAAATAAATAAACAGAAAAACAAACTCCAGCTATCGTTTCTATGTATTATTCAGTCATATGCTCGTTCGAAGCGTGCTTGTGTGAAACATGCTGGTTCAAGACCGGCTAATTGCGTGGCCTCTGGTATTGCAGCGCACAGCTTCCTCAAGAGCCGTGCATCCAAACAGCACCGCACTCGACACTGCACTTCCTCGGGTCCTCAGCAATACACCCGCCAACTTAAGTGTGAAGTTGATCAGATTAACGGTTGTTGAGGAAATCGGAGGACATGTTCATGTATCAATCAGTCAATCAATCAATGCATACATGAACTTGCATACAGAGATTCCAGTGTATGCAATTCAGGAGGGATGTGGGCTTGGTGATATAGGATTAACGATAGTGGAATTACCTACTTTCTACTGGTTACCTTCAGACTGATCTGATCTAGTGCTGGCAATATAGGGCGATATACTGTATGTATTATATCGATATTGTGATATAGATTTTGGATATTGTAATAATTGTTGTCTTTTCCTGGTTTTAAGTTCATTTTCTGAACTTACCAGACTGTTCCTTTACCAATTTAGTCCACATTGCTGATGATTATTACTCAAACATCGAATTGTGAATGCACCAATAGTCATCCCCACTATATTTGTCACTCTATCAATATTGTGGGATTTGGTCAAAAATATCTAGGCTATATTTTATTTTGTCCGTGTCACCCAGCCCAGAGCTAAACCCATGTAACTGAAGCAGATATGGCTCCCTCTGAAGTCCCGCCCCCTTTCTTGCCGATAACACAGATTTGGAGCCGTGCGTCCAGGGGCATGAGGACACCTGCAGGGGAGGCCTTAAGAAGCTACAGATCACGACAGTTGGTGTGTGTGTGTGTAGCTGTCAGACTCCCAGTTTGACACAGGATCTTGTGTCTTCAGCTTGACCGGAGCTGAGGTGTGAGAGGAGGAGGAGGAGGAGGAGGGTCTCCAGCCAGGGAGACAAGATGGCCCCCGCCACCACCACCGCCACCGCCCCCACCACCCTGCGCAGCTACTCCATCCTGCCCTGCTTCGTCTTCGTAGAGGTAAGCCCCTCCCCCTTCCACCGTGTGTATGTAAATGGTACAGGGATTGCATTTATACGCTTTACAGTATTGCCTCACATTCACCCATTCATACACCGACGGCGGTGCCAACCATGCAAGGTAACAACCAACACGTCAACACAGTTAGGGTTAGGTGGTGTCTTGCTCCGGGACACCTCGACACTTAGCTAGGCGGAGCCCGGGGATCGAACCAGCAACCGTCCTGTTGCCAGAAAACCTCTCTTACCACTTGAGCTGCTGTGCCTAGGAAGATAGAAGTGTGTCAAAGGAGAACTCAAGCTCATCTCTAGCTATCCACATGAGGGATATACTGAAAAATACTCTCCCGTCTCGGGACAAGCACAGCTCCGTGTAGATGCGAAATCTAACCCCAATGGCGTCATTTGACCGAGTTGGGGTAACATTTGTGCTTTCGTGCCAGTAGCGGGTAGATCTGGGTGCCGGCAACAAGGTGGAAAGGTAAACATTGTTCATTTGCATATAATAGTACCCACATTTAAATGATACCTTAAAGCCAGTTGAAAATCGGTGACGTTCTCCTTTAACATAAACCCGGTTAAAACGTTTTTATGGCGGCAACTAGGTTTCTTGACTGCCATTGAAACACCAAAGGCTGGTTATGTCACCCAGTCATTACCATATACTGTAGATTGGTTATTTATCATGCAAATGCTATGCATGTCTGTAAGTGAGTGTGTGTGCAGGGTTAGGGTTTTGTAAGTGTGTCATTGGTATCGTTTGTATACCCCGTAACATACAAGCACTCATATGCATATTAAAAGGTATGATGCATTAGTTTAGGTGTGAGTACGTGTGTGTGACGTGTGTGTGTGTGTGAGAGACGTGTGTGTGCGTGGGTGTGGCCGTGTGTGTGTGTGTGTGTGTGTGAGATGCTGCTTCTGCTGCTGCTGCTGCTCCATATTTAATTAGTGTCAGCTCAAAGTGTTTAATCACAGCAACGTCTCAAGACTCCCAGCCTCTCTCTCTCTCTCTCACACACACACACACACACACACACACACACACACACACACACACTTCAAAGAGCTGTCTTACTGAGGGCATATTGTGTGTTCCCTCTAAAATTGATTCTCCTCCCAGATAGAGAGGTGTCTGCATGTCTGGTTAGCGTCGCGAAAAAATGTTGTTGGGTAAACTAACGCTCTTGATAACTCGTGTGGTTTAATAGTTGTTTTTTTCAGTGAAGTATAAAAATATAGGCAAGATAAGCTATTCAGTCTGAATATCTTATCTTGCCTATATATTTTTATATGTCACCTATATTTTTATACTTCTACTAGGACTTAGACCTACTGTAAATGTGTAAATCTGTTATTTTATTTTGTCTTATTCTCCTGTTTATTTCTTTATTGTTTTATTCTATTGCTATGCAACCTGGCACAAGAATTTCCTTCGGGATTAGTAAAGTTCTATCTTATCTTATCTTATCTTTTTGCTAACCTTGTTGTGTTGTTGGCTTGCGTGTCGCTTGTGGTGGTCTTAGCTGTTTTTGGTGTTGCTTTTAAAGGGCTCTTTAAAACACACTGAGATACGTTGTGTTCCCACCCTGACCCCGCCCCCCCCACCCACCCATTAGCCGCCAGCCAATAGATATCACGGGACAGGGAGGGGGGGAGGGGTTTGGTGGGGGGGGGGTGTATCACATGACAGTTATTGATTGCACCAATATCATAAATTATTCAAAACTGCTTTTTTTTGTCCCCCCATGGATTATTCAACACCTTACGCGGGGCCGTACTAGAACAACAATAAGAGGAATATTCAGTTTCTGCCATTTTCTGTTTGTTAAAATAGCGTCGTGTTGAAATAAGTGTGTCCTGTTGCTACAAGACGGTGATCTAATAACATGTCATGGGCCAGGCTGGTCTAGCGGTTAGTGTGACCTTGACTCTCAGCCCAAAGGTTCCGGGTTTGATTCCCCAATGTCTGCAGTCATTGAGAAGCGACACTTTTTATATATATTTTTTTTTAACCAAATATATCTTGCCTTTATTGTTTCTCTGTTAGGCTATATATTGTACATTTATTATTCTATTGTTTTTATTCAACATCATAGCCAACTTATTTTTTTGGTTAAATATATCTTACCTATATCGTTTTTCTATTAGGCTTATACACTGTACATTTATTATTCTATTATCATGTGCAATACTAATTCTCCATATTACCTTTCAATATTATCTTGCAATTTTTTACTAAATATATCTTACCTATATCGTTTTTCTATTAGGCTTATACACTGTACATTTATTATTCTATTCTTTTTATTGTTATGTTGGTATTTTTGAGCAACCTCTGGCACAAGAATTTTCTTCAGGATAAATACAGTTCTATCTTATCTTGCAAAAGTATCTGGCCAAAGTATTGCTTCAAAGATGTTAACTCGCATAGTGCTACTGGGTCAGACAGCTTACTTTGTGAGGAGCAGGTATCAAAACAGGCGTGCCGCCATGTTGGACTGACGCCCTCATCATCACCATATACATCCTGTACGTTGATGATGTCATTTCCTGTTTGACACCAGCTCCTCTTTTTAAGCTGCATTCTGTAAAACAAAGATGTCTGACTCATCAGCATTATGTGAGTTCACATCTTTGATACATGTTGACAAACCACCTATCAATGACTTATTGCACCTTTAATGACGTGCAGTTGTTGCGTTTGTTGATAAAAGGGTCTGCTAACTAATGAACACATCGTTGATAATAACTAATTCATAAATAAATACACAATAAAATAATTATTATGACAGCCGAGTGATCTGAGATGCAACCTCTCAGCCTGTGTATATTCTCAAGATATTTTATTTTGTGTCAAATAAAATGTCATTGGGGTAATACAATTCATTTTTAGCCTTTCAGCCAAGTATGTCGCTGTCTAGACAATAACCATTCTGTGCTATATAATAAGACGTGTCATTAAGGATCATCTGTGGTGTTCTACATACAAAATCCTAGAACTGATTATATTAAATCCTTGAGGACATTTGAAATAAACACTTTCAAACAGGCCAAATCTGCAAGTTTAATTGGCGTATTAACCATTAGCAATCACACTTGCACTCACACACACACACACACACACACACGCACACACACTCACACTCACACACACACATACACACATTTTTGCATGCACGTGCACACACAACCACACACACACACAACACACACACACACACACACACACACACACACACACACATACACACACACATACACCTGGAGCTCTGCGCAGCCATCTGTCAGTGAGGACTTCTGCCAGCAGATCTCGGCTGTTCCGGACACTTCTTGTTTCCAGCTGTCTTCGCCTTCAGTCTCCGCATCACTCTGTCTGACACACCACGTTGTTCTTTCACAGTGAACGTCTTAATTTTAGACACTAAATAACGACACATTATTTTTAAACTTTGGAAGAAACTGTGAAACATTGCAAATTATAAAGTGGAGTGTTGATATCCACCTTTTTATGAGGCAAAATATTTCCCTTTATTATTTCCCCCATACTTCCCTTGCTGTTCCATTCTTTATATAAAATTGTGTGTGATACTTTGTGGTCTATTTAACATTGGCCGCTAGTGACATCTAGTGGCACAAATAAGAACCACACGTTTGGCCTCTCTGGAGTGTGAACACGTAATTTCATTTATTAAAGTCGAATCAATACTAAATATCATTAACCCCCACATGGTTGCACTGCAATATCGGCCGGGCAGCATTATCAGACCCAATACAGCTCAATTATCTTGCCCAAGGGCACTTAGGCAGGTCTCACTATAGCCCTGATTCCCACTTAACATATTAAGGTCAGGTGCTCTGTCAATGCGGTCCGCTGAACCTGCCAGGAGACTTCGTAAACCTAGCAGGTCCGCCCAGCTTTGCCCACCCACTACTAGCGTATGGAACGGGAAATAGCGTACTCGGCACGTTTGTTTGTTTGACTCTCAGCCGAAAGGTACTGCTGGGTTTAATTTCAATGCCAGCGGTCTAGCTGTCGGCATCCTATCATAGAGCAGATGCCTGCTAACCCCTACCTGCACCTTAATTACATTGTGTGTGTGTGTGTGTGTGTGTGTGTGTGTGTGTGTGTGTGTGTGTGTGTGTGTGTGTGTGTGTGTGTGTGTGTGTGTGTGTGTGTGTGTGTGTGTGTGTGTGTGTGTGTGTGTGTGTGTGTGTGTGTGTGTGTGAGAGAGATCGGTGGCTGGTTTAAGCAGCCTCACCTGGCCCAGTCATGGTGCATTGAGTAATTAAGGCACGCAGGATAAACCAGCCATCACCACACATATACACACACACACACACACAAGGGGGAGCGCTAACATCTCAGCAGCCGGGACCACCTGCTGTGCCTGCAGTACTTGGCAAACTCTGCAATAAACGGGTTTCTACTGCACAACATCTAGCCTACCTGTGTGTCCTGGTGGGCACAGGAGCCCTGAAAGGCCATTTTGGTGGCGTGGATCAGGGTCAACTGCCACGATATGAATATCCATTTATTGCTTATGGCTTTGGATGAGTGCTGTTAAAAGTGTCTGCTAAATGATGATAAAATAATAGCCTAATATAATCTTTAATATGTTGTGTGTCTGTGTGTTCAGAACAGTACGACACCAACACTACACTACACGACACACAATGACACAATACACTGCTATCCTACAACACACCACACTACAATAAAGCACAACGCACCAAACAATAACACAGAATAACTCGATACACCACCAGAGCATCACAACTGTGCACTGAGCCACACAGTTACATTGACGTGTATTGATATAATGCAATGGAAGGATAGACAGTATCTTAGCTTTGGTTAGCTTTCTATTGGGTCTCTCTCTCTCTCTGTCTCTCTCGCTCTCTCTCTCTCTCTCTCTCTCTCTGTCTGCTATTTTCTCTCCAAGGTATGGCCCTTTCAAAAAGTGGTCTTTTGTGTGTGTGTGTGTGTGTGTGTGTGTGTGTGTAAGAAAGTGAGTGAATGCCCGGAGGAGGATCTGGAAAGAGAGACAGAGGAAAGGAGAATAGGAGGGAGATGCAGAGAGTAAGGGAAGGAGTAAGCATGGATTTATTCCCATCTGGCTTCCTCTGTTTTGCTCTCTCTCCATCTCCTTTCTCCTCCTCTCTCCGTGTTTCTTCTCTCTCCCTCTGTCTCTCGGAGGTGTGGGTGATTATATTTTGCTTGTGTTTGATTGACCAGGTGTTCGTGTTTTAAGTTCTGAATTTGTGTGTGTGTGTGTGTTTTCAAATGTATAGCAATGTACTGTATATGTCACCTCAACACATGCGAGTTAGGGCTGGGCAATCCATCGTATCATATCGATATCGTGATAACAATCTACATATCGTCTGGTCTCTTATCATATTATATAGATTTTGAATATCGTGATATGGCATAATGTTGTTTTCCTAGTTTTAAAGGCTGCATTACAGTAAAGAAGAAGAAGAAGATCTTTATTAGTCCACACACGTAGTGGTCACACAACACACAGCGGGAAGTGGCGGCCGCCAAACACACACACGCGCATGCAGGGAGGGTGGCCCGTGGAAATTTGTCCTCTGCATTTGACCCATCCTGCTGCCACAGGAAACAAAAAGTTCGGCCTACATCAGATTTTCTTTGCCGTAACTTAACTGTTTTCGCTTTTCCACGATTTATTTATAGAATTGAAGAAAACATGGTATATCGTGTATGTATCGTGTATGTATATCGTTATCGAGATATTAAATAAGTTGTATCTGCATAGAACCTTGTGGCCATATCTCCCAGCCTTCATGTGAGTGTTTATTTACTGTTACTATTCTATAACGTACAGCTTATCCCCGTTGTATTTGCCTGTTTGACTGAGAAAACGTCCTTGCTTGGGGATGATTATTAATGCATGTATCCATAATCCATCTATCTATCCTGACAGCTGGTCATCATGTCCGCCACGGTGCTGCTGGCCTACTACCTGGAGTGCACGGACCTGTTTGCCGTGCACGTGCAGGGCTTCTTCTGCCACGACCCCGAGCTGCTGAAGCCCTACCCGGGCTCGGAAGAGGTCAGCTTCGTGCCCCCGCTCGTCCTCTACTGCGTGGTGGCCGCCACGCCCACCGCCGTCGTAAGTCTTGACCTAACTAACTTCCTCACAAACGCTCCTCTGCCACCTTAAGGCCAAGACAGCAGAGCATTACGACATACTTCTTCCGAAATGTGTCGGAAACCGGCTTCCGGCGCTTCTGTTTCTTTCTCTTGGCGTTCGTTTGTCCATGCAGTTCGGAAAGTCACTCTCCGAATCCGGTGTATCCAAAAAGCCCTCCCGGGCCCCACCCCCTCCTCACCGATAGGGTAGACTAGTGGGGTATGAAGGGGGGCGTGGCCTTGGAGGCCGGCACCAGATCTCGGTAGAGTGACGGACAGCCTCCTTACTCTAGTTACCGCCCCCCAATATCCCGGTCGGGAACTATACAAGCGTAGAAGTTGAATTCGGATGCTTCCGATTCGAACTCATACTTCTGAATAAGGGGGGGGCGGGAGGCATTACAGGGCCTTTTACATTAGAGGGACGCGCGCATTAACTTAACTTTGCTGCAACAACATTTTACATGGCATCAAACGACTTCAAATACGTACATTTGTCAAAAGAGAGTGAAACAACAATAAAACACTGATGGTACAGTAAAATTTGAATAGAAAAAGTTTCAAGCAGTCATAATTGCTCGGTTAACCCCTTGCTGGTTAGCAGCAAGCTAGGATAAGGTGCTAGCTACAAGGTCCTGGGTTCGAATGCTGGGGTGTGGGGGGGGGGGTGGGGTTTTGTGTGTTCTGCATCTCTGTTCACATGGGTTCCCTCCTGATGCCCCAGTTTACTCCAACACCACAAACACATGCAATAGAATAGAATAGAATAGAACTTTATTAATCCCGAAGGAAATTCTCTACATAAAAAGCTAACACTCCTGCCCTGCTGCCCTTAAGCAAGGCAAGGCGCTACATCTGGAGTGGGTTCTCGGGCGTTATACCCTGTGGCAGTCTATTGCTCCTAGATCTTAGCTCCTAGATGTTAGACCCTAGGTCCTAGATCCTAGCTGATAGCTCCTACACCCTAGCTGCTAGATCCTACCTAGGATGGGTTAAATGCAGAGCATGAATTCAGCATGAGTTTACCATAGTTTTTACCATATTTATAACATACAACATACTAATATAAAAATATCATTTTCATAACATATACAGCATGTCATGTCAGTACAGTATCATGTCTTGTTATGGCAGACCATATTACACATGAGCTAATTAATTTATTGAACACAAACCCAAATCTGTGTATGAAATGCAGGTTGGACACAATGCATCATTATGGGTTATGACGTAGTAACGTGTCCATCCTCTTGTGGCTCTGTAAATGTTTCAACTTTGTTTAAACCATGCACATAACAGCGTTCACAAGATCCAAAAGCAGGTTCTGTGGTTGGCTGTTGCAGACCAGGCTGCAGCAGGACACTAAATGAACCACCAGGTGGCAGTAATGCTCCACATGTGTGGACCGCTAAAGCAAAACCACAGAGCCATTGTGAAATACACATTTCCTCCTGGAAGCAAGGTCACTTCATTATGAACAAAGCTTGTCCAACACCTGCGGACTCTAACTCATTTAACATTAATGTGCTTTTGCACAGAGTTTGCCGGGTCAAGTCAGTGCAAATCAATTCGTCTCACTATATCTCATCAGTATGTCTCATGTTGCCATGGCTGCTCTCAAGCATAAGTGATATGACCTGTTGCAAAGTACTTGTTCAGAGGTAGCTACTATTAATATTCATGCAATACGGAGCATATGAATATTAATCTTAAAACTCTGCGTCACTCTGTTTTGCATCAGGTTGTCGGGTGAATTAAATGGTAATGAATATGAATTTAAATACAAAATATTCCGTGGGCAGTATGGCTCAGCGTTTCACTCCAATCCTATGCTTAAAGCCTCTGGTTCTGCTCTTAGATCTCTCGCATCCATCTTCTATCTTTTGTATCTGTTTCATCTCGCGCATCTCTCTGCTGTCTGTCTGTCTGTTCTGTATCTCTCCTCTCCCTCTCTCTTGTGTTCTTTTGTATCTGTGCAATCTCTTATCTCAGCTAGTCCATCTCTCTCTTCTGTCGTAACCCTACCTCTTATATCTGTCTGCATCTCATTGTAACACGTGTCTACCTTTTTTGTTTTGGCCGAATCCCATTGGTTGAATCATCTCTCGTGTGTGTGTGTGTGGTGTGCTGGTGCGAGTGTGCTGTGGTGTGTGGATAGAGCTGAGCTGCAGCCCCCCCACCCCCCCCCCGTCCTTTAAGTACCATCTGAGGACCGTTGAATAAAGAGGACTGTAAAATGCATTTCCTTACTAGTGCTTGTCAGGGATAGTGGACGGACCCTAACTTACGCCACTTCCTCTTCTTCTTCCTCCTCCTCCTCCTCCTCCTCTTCGCCCTCCGCCTCTGCGCCCCTCCTCTCCGCGCCCTGCCTCCTCGTCTTTCGTCTAACCCTTCGTCATTTAATCTTTTAGGACCACAGAGTTGATTGCCGGTCGTCCCTGAGTCAGCGCCTCTAGCTACCACCGCCACACCTCGCTAGCCAGCCTCACGTTCACGTCCTCACGCTGTGCTTGTATTAGTAGCACCTGCTCCTCGATGATGACACGTATCCGAATGGCTAACACTGAATCACCACCGACGGTGACAGTTGATTAAATAGTATCGCGCGCTCAGCATTTGATATATATGTATATGCGTGTATGTATCCTTTTCATGTGTGTATATACGTATATGTATATTTTAAATGCATATATATATATAGATATATATATATATATAAAAAAATATCTTATTTCTATCTTTTTGCCTACCTTTTTTTTCATACTGTCACCTGCCATGCTCACGAGACTTTCACTGTTCAGATGCGCCCAGTGTTATGATGTACACGTGACAATAAAACACTTCGACTTTGACTTTACTGAACTGAACTCATCAGGGTTATTTACACCTGAATTCAGTTCAATTGTCGTAATAATTCATAGTAGTAATTAATCTCTCTCTCCATCTCCATCTGTGGGTCACTCATCCACACCGCAGGGGGGGGGGGGGGGGTTGGTCATCCCCCAGCCCGTGTCCAAAGTGTGTCCTTCTTGAGTGCTGTGTCAGGAAGTCGGCTCCTGACACTCTGAGCACTTCTCTCTCGTTCTCGTTCTCGTTCTCTCTCTCTCTTTGCCTTTCTCTTTCTCTCTCTCTCGTTCTCTCTTTCTACATCTTCCTGCCTCATAAAACAGCGGGGGGTCAGTATCCAATCACGGTTAACGACGGCACCACTGGGAATATTAGCCAATTAGCAGAGCGCTGGTAATTGCTGCGTAATGCTCCATGCATGCGGTTGGCCGGGTGGGAGGAGCTATAGGCTTTCAGGTCTGGAGATGAAATCTATAGGTCATCTCTCTAATGCTGCTGGTTCAAAACCCCGACCGTGCCAAAGAGCTTGGTCAGGAGTACGCTGGGATATTTATTTACCTGCATTAGAATTAAATGGTAGCCTATAATTAATCACACATTTAAAAAGGAACCAAATTAGAATTAAATGGTATAGGCCTACTATAATCACACATTTAAAATTAGACTTAAATGCCTAACTATAATTACACATTTAGAAAGGGCCTGCATTTAAATTCAACTGCATACTGTAATGGTACCCTCATGATGATCACGGCTTAAAAAAGTATGTTAGTAAAATAGTTTTTGGCTTTTCAGCGCAGACTGTGGATAACGCAAAAACCTCTCTGTTTGGATATCGACCAGTTGAGTCTATTCATCATGGTAGTAGGCTCGCTGTGTGCGCTGCGTGTCTCCCGCAGTATACCGTATGTCCACTATACAGTATATTTCAACTCTGGAGCGATCCCGCACCGCCGCTCCAGGCTCAACGTTGATAATCTGCTAATAAATACAAAAAGTTTCTCCAGGTAGACAGTATAGTATAGTACTCCACAGTGAAACTCTCACTTTCTGCTCTTCCTAAATAAGGGATTGGATGAAACAGGGAACTGTGGGTTCCCTATACCTCCCCATCTTCCTCTCCCTGTGTCTGTGTCTGTCGGTCTATCTCAGTAGGCGACATGGGAGAGAGAGAGAGAGAGAGAGAGGGAGAGAGAGAGATAGATGGAGGGGTCGATAGAGAAATAGATGGAGCTCATGAAAATGTGCGAACGCCACAGGGTTGGTCATCATTTGTTGTCGAAGATGATAATAATAAATGGAAAATGACAAAAACCAAAACAAAATAATATAATGTGTGCGAAATAATAACCTGATGAGCTCCAGTCACACACCAATAAATCAAGTTTCATTTTTATATTTTTTTTCAGCCTTTATTTAATTTAATATTTAATATTTAATTTGTGAAACCCATTGACCAATACAAAATGTAATTTATAATTCACAACAATGGTGACAAGTTAGATTAAAACACATTCTGTATTTTTTTTATATAATATTATAAAAATACAACATGAATATAATATAATAAATACGATAATAATGAATATGACATTAAATACAATATAATACAATTATACAAAGTCAATCAAGAGCGATTAAGAGCTTTTACAAAACCAATACTTTGGATGCGTTTTGCTCTCCTCCGTCCAGAGAGAGGACGACGGATGGATGGACGAATGTTAAGGTCCAACTTCTTCCAACTTTTACGACTTGGAAATCTCACTTCAAGGGGCACTCCACCCAGTTGGCATTTCTGACTGGGAACCTCAGGGCAATTCCGACTTCCCAGTTCAAAGAGAACTTACCATTGGTTATTGACAGATAAGGCTACTTCCTTGAAGCTGCATGAGGTGTTGCTGATAGATGGTATATTATTGTTATAGATATATATATATATATATTATATATATTGTGGAAGAGGCCAAGTTTCTGTCTTGCTCGATGGTCTTCATCTTTTAGAGGAGAGGCTTCATGGTGGAACTGGTGGATCTCGGAGGTGCCTGAGGTGGTTTGATTCCGTCTTCTTTCTCCGTTACTCGTGCTCTCTGCGCCGCCACCCAGTCTAGAACAGCCTTTTTAGCTACCCACACTTTAATTTATCTTTATAACACTTTTGATTTTTCACTTCCAGGGGAGCGAATTATCACCTACCCGGTCCCACGTACCGAGCCCTCCACCAATGAGGCGTGGGGGTTTCGCTTCTGTTATTTCTATTTTATCTAAACGCGTCCATTTAATCTAAGTTATACATGATAAACCTTATCTTTATCTGCCACCTCGCCTCTGCATATCTGTTGCAAATGATACTCCATTATTAAATGTGCATGTATATGTATTTGGATGATATGTGAAGTACCTTGTGCACTCTGCTTGAAAATTCGATGATAAATGCTAAAAGTTTAGCTGTTATCCATATGGATAAAAAGTTTTGACGTGAATGAAGATTTGTCGGTTAAACAACGTGAACGCATCGATAGTGGCACAAGGCATTTGCACTACTTTCAGCAACATGTGTATAACCTGTATATTAGACTCAGGCAGGCCGACAGTACATCACATACAGCACACAGAAGGACAGACACCAGACAGACCTCATGTCATAGGACAGTAAATGTTCCAGATGATTGCAGTCGTGTCCTGGAGCTGCCGACAATGGTCTTTAATGGACATGGAACACAACAACACACACACCACCACCACACACACACAACACACCACACACCATCACACACATCACAACACACACCACACACACACACACACACACACACTTGTGTCTGGCAGTGGGTTTCTCCCGGGGCAACTTGTGAAGAGGTTGATATTTGTGTCTATTTAGGTTAATGTTCACACACATACTGTCCACATAATGGACTTGGCCATCACCCACACCCACACGCGGACGCACACACACGTACACAAAGCACTCACCCTACCTAACGTCACTCTGTCTTCTATTTCCGTGTGTGTGTGTATGTGTGCAGATCATGGTGGGGGAGGTCTCCATGTACGTGATGCGGTCCACCAGGGAGGCCCTGCTGGTCCAGGAGAGGACCATCGTGACCGGAGACTGCTGCTACCTCAACCCCCTGGTCCGCCGCATCATCCGCTTCATAGGTATAGAAGGACACGCGCAACGTGCGCACGCCCGCATACACGTACACTTAAAGGTGCTCACATACCACCCCGACCAACGGCAACATGGACACAGACTCATTGGCGCTTGCTGGGGCGGTGTGCAAGCGCCTTCGCACAAATTCCCTGACGCGAGTGCCAGTCATCAAAACATTTCGGGGGAACCAAACGGCTAGCACGGTGTGCCTCTCGCTTGACCGGGGCGAAACTACAATTCTTTCCAGGCTGAAACTTGCAAAGCTGGCCAGTGCTACCATTGTGTGCTTGTCAACAACCAGACAGGTGATCAGCTGTTCTGTGGACTGAAGAGAGAGGGTTTCAAAAAAGGTCTAAGAACCAACTTGTTCAGACAGGCTTTTTCCTAGGACTGGGTGTTCGTTTTTCTCTCCCTGTGTCTTTACTGGGGAGAGAATATATATGCCTGTTTTGTTTTCTTTCATCCTTATGGTTTTATGTCTTGTGATTTTTGTTGTTATGCATTCTTTCTGTTAAGCACTTCACTATGTTTTGTTCTAAAAGGTGCTATATATATAAAGTCTTTCTTTCTAGCTAACTAGATAACTAACTAGCTAACTAGGGGCGGAGCGCGTCTTTCAGAACATAAAGAGCAGAATGGGCTTTATATTCAGGCTCGGTCATGCTATCATGCACCCACTGCCAGTGGCTGACGAAGGGGGACTCATTTCATGGGACAACCGGTCCACATAAGATCAATCCAGTATTCACAGCCATCGGACCGACAATCAAAGCCCCATTGGCGGTTGGTCAGGGCAGGGCCAGACTCCTGAACCGTATGGAGCAATAACTCATATTGATATGGAACGACATTGCTGTGTTTCTCATGTTGCCAGGCTACTGGTGAGGGCATATTCCTACCCGCTCAATTAAATTCCATCTGTAAATAGGATCTAAACCGACCAGGCCATCAAAGCAATTACCGATGCACAATACCCAAATACCAAATCAATTAAAGGTCCACAATATATTCCAACACTGTGGCGAACTGCTGCTTAATGAGGTACCGTGGCGTCTGTTGCCAAGACTCTGAACTTTGGCAGCAAAGGTGTGATGGCCGAGACACTGAAGCAAGTGTTCATTGGTGTGCCGTACTTGTTCTTCACCATGTTGTCTTTTGGTCAACAGGTCGATTACAGCTATAGGTTTAAGCCATGACATTGAGGCACCCGCAAGCCCCATGCTAATGTAGCTTTCCATTTATTGAGACCATGTGAAGTGCCATCCTATTGCAGAGCACACCTTAGGTTGCAAGTCATCCATATTTGTTCCCACGTGGTGAGAGCACCACAGTCCTGCCTCTTTGAGTTGGCTAAGGTCCTTCCTGGAGGTCCAAGAAGTCTTCACCTCTGCACAGGAAGCAGCTTAGGCCCCTATTGGCAGATTTTGTGGTTGCCTTCTGCAGGAGAACTTTGCTGATGATGTTTTCTGACCATAAATGAGGTTTCAATGTTAGTGAGTGAGGATGACTTGTTTCATATATGTGAAGTCATCCAAAAGAGAGTCTTTTGAAAATTTGAATCGGCCTTCTCCGTGAATGCAAACCTGAAGCTCCTCGGCACGCCTTGTTATTTTCGCTTTGGTCTGTTCCAAAGTTTTTGGGAAGTGCGTGAAACATATGTAAAGGAACAAGGAGTACTGCTGCAAAGGCTACAATGAAGTATCAAAAAAGAGGTGCTCATTGGAATCCAGGGAACTTCGGTGGCGGAAAAGATTAAAAAGGCTTACCTGTAGGTCACTTTTGAGAACCGCCAGTGTCCTCTGGAAAGCACGCACTGCTGACATCAGCACACCCACTGTGGTGTTCCTGTCCTGTCTCCTGAGATTTATCTCACTGAGGATGAGATGTTCAATCAGGCAAAAATGCAACAGCTTCCATCTTTTCTTTCGTTTTGCGTGATTTCCCTGAGCTGCTTTGCTTGTGGACTGCTTTCGCTCTGACAGAAGCGCTTGGAGCTCTTTCTTCACAGCCCAGACACGCTGCAGGACCCTGCCTTGGCTTCCCGCTCAGCACTACTGACATTGTCCCGACGCAAATCATCAATCTTTGTGATTTGATCTTTGTGTGTGAATGTGTGCATCAAGCGACACTGCGGTGAACATGATTGCTCTCAAAAGGTTGACGAATGTCATCACCGTTGCCAATATCATTTCAGAGTACCTCTTTCCCCCAAGACTTGCACAAAGGACAGACTGGGTGGATTGATGCAGGCGGTAAATGGTAAGCCATCATGTGATGGTGGTGGATGCTTCCCAGGTGCCCGAAACCAGTCCTCTCTCTCTCTCTCTCTCTCTCTCTCTCTCTCATCTCTCGCCCTCTCTCTCCTCCTCTCTCTCTCTCTCTCTCTCTCATCTCTCTCTCTCTCTCTCTCTCTCTCTCTCTCTCTCTCTCTCTCTCTCTCCTCTTCTCTCTCTCTCTCTCTCTCTCTCCCCCCCCCCCCCCCCCCCCATCATGGCTGGAGCTCCACCAGTAGTGATTGACACTTTCACTTTAACAAGCCGTAATGGCTAATCCTGACAAAAATTGTCATTGTGATGAAGTGACATCACAGTGGGAGTGGTCCACCTAGATGAATGCTGACTAGATCAGTTTACCAGTTGACATCAGACACTCCCACTTTTGACAATTTTCGCCACATGACAATTTTGAAACGGCTTGTAATGGCTAATCACGCTCACACCTGGCGGTATTATGGGTCCCCTTTAATGTTCCCCCTTCTTGTTGCTTGCTAATCCCTCCATGCTCTTGCACCCCAGTACCTGTCTGATCTCCTTCACCCCGCCTGGAATCTACGGTCCTCACACACTGACCTCTCCCGCTTCCTACGTCCTCAATGCCACAACGTTGGTGGTCACCTTCAAAAAGCACATCAAAACTCCTCTTTTTGAAGAACCTCTTCACTCCGGTCTACGACTCCCCCCCCCCCACACACACACTTCACCTTCCTCTGCTCTGTCTCACCCGTCTACCCTGTCAAACGTCCTTGGGCTTTTTGAAAGGCGCCATTTAAATGTTAGTTATTAAAGTTACTGTCAAGTGAGCTGCTGCGAGGCAGAGCTCGGCTATTGTTCCTCTTAGGCTTTCTTTCTTATTATCTGTTTCTTTATTCTTCTTTCCAAACTGTGGAGACTGACTTCCTCCCACCCATTTTTCACAGAGAGACTTCCTTCAAAGTTCACAATGTTCATTTTGGCTTGGCACTATCATTCACATTTAAAAAATATTATATACTTTAGAAAATTTGACTTTATACTTGAATTTATAATGTTAAGTCAATGGCAGATTTTTTTCCACGATTATTTTTTGTCCTTCTTGTTTTCTTTGTATTTTTAAGAATTTTACACGACAGCACTCACCGCATTTTCTGCAGGAAATTGATTTTCTAGATTATTATTATTATTAATATTATTATTGTTTTGGTTTTTGTTGTTGTTGTTACATGTCTTCCCCTCCCTTGTGTGTCCACTGAGGTTGGTCAGGCCCGACACACCTCCAACATACTCCCCCTTGGCCTCATCATAAAACCTTCCAAACCCCAGGATATATGGAGTATTCTCAGTGGTGCCACTTTTTTATCAAGTCCATCTCAAAGCTCTTTAGTCAAATCGCCAGCCACAACTTTCAGTTCTTCCGCTTGCTGTGGCGTCTGAGTCATCCTTCCTCCTTTTGTTTTCCTTCAAACATGGTCTCCATCACTTCAGTCCTGCATTCTTTACTTTCTGCGTCAGAGAACGGCTTCTTGTGTTCACCCAACAGCCATCCCACTCGGAGTGAGGACGCTGTTGCCTTCCCTCGTCGTGGCGTAAATGTTGCAAGAAATGTGCTCGTGGCGTGATGTGACAATGTCATCCCATGGTTATTATTATAATTTTTTTAAACAGGCAAGGCTGCTTCAACATAACTGTTGTAGTTGAGCTGACATTGAGTGAGCTGCTCGTTGGGGGTGGGTTGGATGAATGGATATGTTTCAATCCATTCCTCTTTAAATTGCCAATTGTCCCCATCAAGTTTTTTCTGACATTGGCCAACTCTGAACTTTGAACGTTTTAGATGTATTCACATTTGAAAGCGAGGCTAGTAGCCAACTGCTGGCAATACTAGACTACTGGCTGTAACAAAAGTATTGAATGTTGTTTCTGCACGCGTCATATTACACTGTTACACTTGAACAGTCGGTACAGATCCGTACCAAAGTCCAGAATTTGGGGATGTATGCTCTAAAGCAGTGGTTCTCAAAATGTTTTACTAGCGTACCCCCTAAAGTACGCCTAGTTTAAAGTTAAAGTGATACGCTTTTATTGGAATGATCTTGCTGCTGTATGTGTATTCAGATTTACTAAATTGTATCAAGGGGGTATTCATTCATTTTCTGAAGATGGAATTATTTCATAATTGTTCCCTATACCCACATTTGAGAACCACTGCTCTAAAGTACTAAGATAAGATAAGATTAAACTTTATTAATCCTGAAGGAAATTCTTGCGCCAGAGTTTGCTCAAAAAGTCACAACAACATAAGAAAAAAGACAGAATAATAAATGGAAAGGGTATAAGGCGTAAATGCCAACATCAGTACCTAATAGAATAACAATAAAAGTAAAATACATTTAATACAAAACAACTACTCTTTTATTTGTCACATCGCAACCCAAGGCCAAATAACAAGAGAAAAAAAAAATATATACACATATTGAAAAATAAATATATATACGTATATATTATATATATATTTTTTTAGGATGCCATAATATACATAATAAATGTAACACAATATGCATAATAAAGATAAAAAAGAAAACACATCAGCTGTAGGAATGGGGAATATAGCCTATGAATCCAGAAGTATTGAATCTACTCTAATGTAGTCCACCCTACTCTACTCTGAGTCTCTACTGTGAGTCTCTACTCTGAGTCTCTACTGTGTATCTCTACTCTACTCTGAGTCTCTACTGTGTATCTCTACTCTACTCTGAGTCTCTACTGTGTATCTCTACTCTACTCTGAGTCTCTACTGTGTATCTCTACTGTGAGTCTCTACTGTGTATCTCTACTCTACTCTGAGTCTCTACTGTGTATCTCTACTGTGAGTCTCTACTGTGTATCTCTACTCTACTCTGAGTCTCTACTGTGTATCTCTACTCTACTGTTCCCTTCTCCTCCAGGTGTGTTTGCCTTCGGCCTGTTTGCGACGGACATCTTCGTGAACGCGGGCCAGGTGGTGACGGGCGGCCTCTCGCCCTACTTCCTGTCCGTCTGCAAGCCCAACTACACGGGCGCTGACTGCCGCTCGCACCACCAGTTCGTCGCCCACGGCAACGTGTGCACGGGCGCGGCGGCGGCGGTGGATCGCGCGCGGCGATCGTTCCCCTCCAAGGACACGCGGCTCTCACACTCACCGTCTACCACACACACACACACACACACACACACACACACACACACACACACACACACACACACACACACACACACACACACACACACACACACACACACACACACACACACACACACACACACACATAGACACACCACACACACATACACACACACACATAGACACACACACACACACATACACACACACACACACACACACACATAGAAACACACTTGCTCTTAGACACACACATACTCTTAGACAGACACACACACACAAGCACATAGATACACACACACACACACACACACACACACACACACATATACACACACACACACAAAACACACACACACACACACACACACCCAAGCACATAGACACACACTTGCTCTTAGACATACACACGCACTTAGACACGCATGCACAGGCGCACACACACGCACATAGACACACACACACACACACACACACACACACACACACACACACACACACACACACACACACACACACACACACACACATCCAAGCCAAACTTTTTTGGGGGGTAAAATGTGTAATTGTGATTTCTCGACATTCATGCTCAATTAGTTCAGAAATGTTTCGGTCCATTTTCATTTCAGTTTTCATTTGGTCTCTAGTAGCAATGTTCTTCATGGTCTGCCACGCTTACTTTGGTGGAGGACATCTTTAAGACAAGTCTATTATTTGGCCATTTAGCAAAAAAGCACGCAAATTGTTTTTTATTTATTAAATGTAATAAATTAATTAATTAATAAATAGATTTATCAAATTAAAACTATCGTAACAATTAAAAGACGTTAGGAACATCTGTCAAGACCCAAGAGAAAAATGCTTTTCAGGGGCGGGCGGCTGGGGGTTATCTGTGAGCAAAGGAGAGATTAAAACAAAGTTGGATGGATTAGCCAAAATGACTCCTCAAATAACGTAGAGGACTTCTCCAAGGCGGATAATACAATATTGATCTTGCTCTCAATATTTAGCCCGCCGCCAGTTGAAATCACAAAAATTTGCTGAAGCTTGGATTTCCGTCGTGAGAATAAGGCTTATTATACAAGGTCTGCGGGCTCTGATGTTGATTTAGCTTGAAGCCACAAGCAGATAAGACTGCGCTACACGCTCGCAGTGGTTAAGCAGGGATCTCCTCAGAGCAAGGCTAAAGCACAAACATTAAATCAGTACAAAGAGGAATAGTCAAATAGTAAACCTTGTAACGGGTGAGCAGTGACATGAAATTGGACTGCAGTAAATATATTCCTAATATCTTTCTCACAGCTTGACTTACAGAATGTCATTAAGGAGCAGGGATGGGTGGTGGCGTGTTAGTGAAATTGGGGGGAATCAAACCCAGTAGCTTATGGGTGTGGCGTAGTACACCCTGGCCAGTAGTTAGTTTTTTAAAAGTGCTCCAATTATACTGTATATGTGAGTGTGATTAGCCACTCCAAGCGGTTTCTGAATCTCCGGCTGATGACATCACAGGTGGGAGCGTGTCCGCCCAGATCTATGCTGGGTAGATCAGCCTACCAAGTTGCTACCGTCCAGTCCGCTGGGTAGGCTGGCCGGCTGATCTATCCGGCATACATCTGGGTGGACACTCCCGCTTGTGATGTCATAAGTCCGAGATCGCAAACCTGCTTGAAATGGCTAATCACACTCACACACACACACACCTGGTGGTAGATAGTAGATTATGCTCATCATTTATACGATACAAAATTCTCTCTCTATTCACGGCACGCTTTGTACGTCTCCAGATGCCTTGTTAAGTACCTTTTATTGCAGTCTTGCACTAAAGGCACTAAGACACGAAGCAAACAAAGTTTGATCAGTGATTTGATTGAGCGAGCGGCAAGAACATCAAAGACGGCGCGTCATTAAAATGTAATGACATCTCGTTAGCTCGCATTCAGCCTCTCCGGGTTGGCACCTGTTCAGCGGAGCGCGGAAAAAAAATTCATACCGTGAAATGTACTCACAAATGTACTCAAAGCTTTTTAAGGGAAAACAACGCAGCGATAATGAGAAATATAGTTCCTCTCTCTCCTGCTTCTTCCTCTACATACCGTAACTGTATGTAAGATAAGATAAGATACGATAGAACTTTATTAATCCCGGTGGAAATTGTGCCAGAGGTTGCTCCAGCAATAGAGATAATAAACAATAGATTAATAAACGATAGAATAGTAAAGTAAAATAAGCCTAAGTAAAAATATAGGTAAGATGTTCAGTCAGCAAATTTTGGTTGAGAGCTGTGACTTAAAAAGTTGTGTCTCCAAAGTTTGGACGCAGAGTGGATAGAAGCTCCTATTGAGGCGACCTGTCTGACGATCTCTCCCCCACCCACCAGCGATCTGTATCTCCTCCCCTACTAAAGGATATCTCATATCTCATATCTTATATCTTCCTCCGTGTTCCCAGATGTACATCACCAGCACCATCAGGACCAAGTCGAGCCGCCTGGCCAAGCCCGTGCTCTGCCTGGTCACGCTGTGCGCCGCCTTCCTGACGGGCCTGAACCGCGTGTCGGAGTATCGGAACCACTGCTCCGACGTGCTGGCCGGCTTCGTCCTGGGCTCCGCCGTGGCCCTCTTCCTGGTGAGGAGCCCCGCCCCCCCCGCCCCGCCTCTCTGTGTGTGTGTGTGTGTGTGTGTGTGTGTGTGGTGTGTGTGTGTGTGTGTGTGTGTGTGTGTGTGTGTGTGTGTGTGTGTGTGTGTCTCTGTGTGTGGGTCGGATCATGTGACCATCTGGGTGATGACGTCGCCATCAGAGATTCCCTGTTGTGTTTTTCATAGAGGGAGAGAGAGAGAGAGATAGAGAGAGAGAGATAGAAGTGTCAGCAAGGGAGAGAGACATGAAGAGAGATGGTTAGGGTTAGATAGTGTCTTTGCTGTGATTAAACACTTTGAGAGAGAGAAAGAGAGAGAGACTATATCTCACATCACACTCTCTATATATACACATATATATCTGTACCTCTCAGAGAATGAATATCTTTGTAATCTGGGCCCGTCTCGGTCCATTGGCAGAGCAAGGCATGCAACACCGCCAGGGTTAGGGGTTCGATTCCCACCGGGGCCACCCATGCTAAACGGGAATGCACTCACGGTCACGGTCTATTGTTTGTATTGCGCACCTTGGATGACAGCCTCCAAGAACTGGCAGGGCCCCCGCATGTGTGTGTGTGTGTGTGTGTGTGTGTGTGTGTGTGTGTGTGTGTGTGTGTGTGTGTGTGTGTGTTACAAAGTGAAGGCACACTTTTGACCGTTTCCCGCGGTCCATCTTCCACACTGATGACTCACTGCTAGCGCGTATCAAAACAAATGGACACATCGCAGTGTTGCGTTGATGCGTGACGTAGACAGGTCCTGGCAGATACATTGTTTTAAATGAGAGGTAGCCGCCACGTCCTTGTAGACATATAGCCTTTGTTTGCAATAATAAAGATTTATATCTCTTTTAGGAACCGATAAGCAGAATCGAAATTAAAAAAGAATTTCGGGTACCCAGTACCCGGCACTTTGGATTCGGTTCCCAACCCTATGTCCGTCACTGGGACTATATTTCCTGGCCTGAATGATGTTCCCAGTCTGGCCCTAAATTGTACAATGGCTGTACACTTGAATGTCTGCTGCTTTCTGAGGTAGTTATTAAGTAGTTACTAAAACCAATCATAATCAAATGCAGGAGCAATTATGTAATATGATAAAGAGTAGATATATTTATATAGTCTTACAGTTATAACCGGCCCTTTGACGGCAACTATAATGCTGATGTGGCCCGGGATGAAATTGAGTTTGACACCCCTGCCTTAGTTCCATTAAGTCTACGTAATGAGATTAAGGTCAGACTGCGCTTTGCTGACAATGAGTGTCGGTACGTCATTGGATCGAACAAAGGGTGGAAAGTGTTTTGGAAGGTTAGCCTTGCCATCGATGTTCGCATATCAATATTTGACACGAGAAGCAACATTTTCCAATTCAAATGGATTTTGGTATACGAGTGAATCAATGAATAGACATATACATACGTTTAAGCAGCAAAATCCTGTTTATTTTAGCTACACAGACCAACAGTTTAACATAAAGTGCCATCTCTACCATTTCTACCATCTAAAATGGTAACAACAAAAAAAAAAAAACGGTCAAACGCGATCTCTTCCGGTCCAAACGCGATCTCTTCCGGTCCGCCCATATTTGAGCCACCAATTCGTCCACTGAGAAACGTTCCGTGGTGTTTGGAGTGCAAAAATAAAGTGCGATTAAAATGCGTTAATTATTTTAACGCGTTATTTTTTCTGTAATTAATTAATTAATCGTAATTAACGCTTTAAAGTCCCGGCCCTAGTTAACACCAAACATACCGTTGAACATGTAATCAGCCGTTTCTGGATTAGAAACGGATGTGATATGAATCTCTGATCTTTTGCAAGTTTGAGTTATTAATTACGTCTTAATCACGTTATGCTCCCGGGTAAAACTTCACCCAACAAAGGTGTTTACATGAGGTTAATAACAAATTGAATAATTTCCTCAATCCAATCGAAACTGGTTTATGAGTGTTCAGATGGTAATGGAGGAGAGGAGAAGCACCTTTACATCCACCAGAGAAAGACTCTGGCGTTTCTACGGCGACTCACAACGATGCCCCCGAATCATTCACCTCCCTCCCCTGCAACCCCCCTCCCCCCCTCAATCCAATCGAAACTGGTTTATGAGTGTTCAGATGGTAATGGAGGAGAGGAGAAGAACGGGGAGGGAAGGAGAGGAGAAGGGATGGAGTGGAGTGGGAGGAGGCGAGGAGTAATGGAGGTGGGGCGACGGGAGGCACTAATAACGGGCAGCAGGGTGGAGTAACAGCAGAAGTGGCCTTGATCAGGTCTCTAAGCCCCGCCCCTGGGAAACATTCAACACCCACCTCCGCTAAACACACACACACACACACACCGGACGTAGAGGGGTGAGTAGGACGGGGGCATGTGCATCTGTGTGTGTGTGTGTTGGGTGTAAGTGTGTGCGTATCAGGTGCAAGTGTGTGTGTGTCGAGTGCAAGTGTGTGTGTGTATGTGTGTGTGTGTCTGTGTGTGTGTGTGTGTGTGTGTGTGTGTGTGTGTGTGTGTGTTGGGTGTAAGTGTGTGCGTTCGGTGCAATGTGTGTGTGTCGTGTGTGTGTATGTGCTGTCCATGTGTGTGCGTGTGTGTGTGTGCGCATGTGTATTTCTGTGTGTCTGCATATGCGTGTGCATGTGACTGATGTCCATGTGTGTGCGTGTGTGCTCGCATACTATATCTCACCACTAAAAAGGACCCCGTTTCCCAGCATGCCGCATCCCAACACATTTCAAGCTCCACTGAGAACCCCCCCCCCCCCTCCCCCAACCGCAACGCAGCTGGAAGATTCATCGGTGTTTAAAGAAAAAGACAATCCAATACCGTAGGAGTCCACAAAACACCATTTTCCACTTCATGCAGTAGAAACCTTAGCAGAATAACAACATTTGATACAGCAGCCTTCAAACATAAAGGCCTCTACAAAGACCTACTCCAAGATACTCATTTGAAGGTGAATGTAAGATAAAAGTAGAAGTCGATTAACTGATGAATAAATAAATTAACCGGTGCACTCGTGGAAGTTTGGAACAGAAAGCCGGGGCCAACGGGAACATTTGGAGCCTGGTACGGTATAAAACAAATCTAGTTCAAATTAGTTTATATTTAGTAGAAGGGTCCAGGAACTCAAGTTTATATTTAGTAGAAAGAAAAGTCTAGTTTATAGCACATTATAATGTAGAAGGTTGTAGTTTATATTACATTGTATATTGAATTGTAAAAAGCCCCAGATTATATTACATTGTACATAATATTATAGAAGCTGTAGTTTATATTACATTGTATATTGTATTGTAGAGCTGTAGTTTATATTACATTGTATATCATATTCTAGAAGCTGTAGTTTATATTACATTGTATATTGTATTGTAGAGCTGTAGTTTATATTACATTGTATATCATATTCTAGAAGCTGTAGTCCATCCATCCATCCATCCATCCATCCATTATCGTCCGCTTATCCGGGGTCGGGTCGCGGTGGCAGCTGGCTAAGCAGGGCCCCCCAGGCTTCCATCTCCCCAGCCACACACTCTAGTTCCTCCTGGGGGATCCCGAGGCGTTCCCAGGCCAGACGAGATATATAATCCCTTGAACCCGCTGTAGTTTATATTACATTGTATATCGTATTGTCGAGCTGTAGTTCATATTACATTGTATATCGTACTGTAGAAAGCTCAAGGGGGCTTGCTATACAGCGTCAGAGCAACTTATCTTCCTCGCCTGGCATCCACCCGTCTCTCCACCCATCTTGTGGTTGGTGGTGCCGTCACCAGGGGGGACAGAGCGGGTATCTACATCGACGCACCTGTGTAGGAAGGTTGTAGTTTATATTACATTGTATATTGAATTGTAAAAAGCCCCAGATTATATTACATTGTACATAATATTATAGAAGCTGTAGTTTATATTACATTGTATATTGTATTGTAGAGCTGTAGTTTATATTACATTGTATATCATATTCTAGAAGCTGTAGTCCATCCATCCATCCATCCATCCATCCATTATCGTCCGCTTATCCGGGGTCGGGTCGCAGTGGCAGCTGGCTAAGCAGGGCCCCCCAGGCTTCCATCTCCCCAGCCACACACTCTAGTTCCTCCTGGGGGATCCCGAGGCGTTCCCAGGCCAGACGAGATATATAATCCCTTGAACCCGCTGTAGTTTATATTACATTGTATATCGTACTGTAGAAAGCTCAAGGGGGCTTGCTATACAGCGTCAGAGCAACTTATCTTCCTCGCCTGGCATCCACCCGTCTCTCCACCCATCTTGTGGTTGGTGGTGCCGTCACCAGGGGGGACAGAGCGGGTATCTACATCGACGCACCTGTGGCGCCGTGGGCAGTGGTGGAAATAAATCCGTACTCCGCTGTCAACAACACTTTTGTATTATAAATCAGAGAGTGGGTGGGGGGGGGAACACGGCAGTAGTAAGGCCGTAGCGAGCCTCGGGCGCGAGACGCTAGCCGTCAGAAAACAGACAGGTAGGTTCGCGGTGAGGTTTGTTTGTTTGTTATCCGACCAGATGACTGGTGGGCGGCCGCACCAAGTGATGAGCGATCGAGTGAGTCATGAGCTCCGCCTGTCTCACAGTAACACCGGGGACAAAATGGGGGCTTCGTAACATCTGACAAACAATCAAACAAACGATTAGGTCCTAAACTACGAGGCGGTTCCTCGCCAGGACGATATAACTCGAAAGCGCCACAGTCGGTGGCCTCGCGAGCGTGTGTGTGGGAGTGTTCAAGCCAGACTCCCACCTGTGATGTCACTAGAGGGATCGTAATGCTGAGGTTAATCAGCATCACGCCTGGCGGTGAAATGTTGAATGGGAGAGAGACGGGAGGGGAGAGAGACGGCAGACGACATGGCCAAGCTCGGTCGGAACACACCGGAGTCACGTCACTAGAAGCGTACATCTGCAGACGCTGCATTTGCCCAATTAATCAAACTCCAGCGGGCGACTATCTCACCGCGCACAAGCTGTGTGTGTGTGTGTGTGTGTGTGTGTGTGTGTGTGTGTGTGTGTGTGTGTGTGTGTGTGTGTGTGTGTGTGTGAGCGCTCTGTCCAATTACTGCAGAGCAAGATGGCCGTCCATCACATGGTTGCCGTCGACACCAACCTCATGGGTCTCATTACCCACGATGATGAGACCAGAGAGAGAGAGAGAGAGACAGGGAGACAGAGAAACAGAGCGAGAGAGAGCGCGAGAGAGGTATCCTTAGAAAGAGAGAGGTAGAGAGAGGTTTAGTTAGAGCGAGAGAGCGAGATGGCTATAGGTATAGTTAGAGCGAGAGAGGTCTAATTAGAGCTGGAGTGAGAGAGAGGTAGAGGTGACACGGTGGGCTGATCCTAAGTTAAAGCCGGGAAGCAGCCGTCAGAGAAATGGTGTCACCTCCATTACCTTCATCATCTCCACAATCAATTACCTCTCCTCACCTCATCATCTCTCCTCACCTCCTCATCATCTCCACAATCAATTACCTCTCCTCACCTCATCATCTCTCCTCACCTCCTCATCATCTCTCCTCGCCTCCTCATCATCTCCACAATCAATTACCTCTCCTCACCTCATCATCTCTCCTCACCTCCTCATCATCTCTCCTCGCCTCCTCATCATCTCCACAATCAATTACCTCTCCTCACCTCATCATCTCTCCTCACCTCCTCATCATCTCCACAATCAATTACCTCTCCTCACCTCATCATCTCTCCTCACCTCCTCATCATCTCTCCTCGCCTCCTCATCATCTCCACAATCAATTACCTCTCCTCACCTCATCATCTCTCCTCACCTCCTCATCATCTCTCCTCGCCTCCTCATCATCTCCACAATCAATTACCTCTCCTCACCTCATCATCTCTCCTCACCTCCTCATCATCTCTCCTCGCCTCCTCATCATCTCCACAATCAATTACCTCTCCTCACCTCATCATCTCTCCTCACCTCCTCATCATCTCCACAATCAATTACCTCTCCTCACCTCATCATCTCTCCTTGCCTCCTCATCATCTCTCCTCGCCTCCTCATCATCTCCACAATCAATTACCTCTCCTCACCTCATCATCTCTCCTCACCTCATCATCTCTCCTTGCCTCCTCATCATCTCTCCTTGCCTCCTCTTAATGTCTCCTCACCTCCTCACATCTCTCCTCGCCTCCTCATCATCTCTCCTTGCCTCCTCATCATGTATCCTTGCCTCCTCATGATAAGAGATAAGATAGATGATGTCGCCTCACCTTCCTTATGTCTCCTCGCCTCTTCCCCATAATGTCGCCTCACCTCCTCATCATTTCTCCTTGCCTCCTCATGTCTCCTCGCCTCCTTTTCATCATGTCTCCTCACCTCCTCTCCAACTCTCCTCTCCATTAAGTCTCATCTCCTTCCAATCCCTCCTCACCACCTCTCCATGTCTCCTCACCTCCTCCTCATCTCTCGTACCTCCTCCTCATGTCCTCGCCTCCTCCCCGTCATGTCTCCTCACCTCCTCATCACCTCTCCTCACCTCCTCCTCATCATCATATCTCCTCACCACCATCCCATCTCTCCTCCCCATCATGTCTCCTCACCTCCTCCTCATGTCTCCTCACCTCCTCAACATGTCTCCTCGCCACCTCTCCATGTCTCCTCACCACCTCTCCATGTCTCCTCACCATCTCTCCTCCCCATCGTGTCTCCTCGCCTCCTCCCCATCATGTCTGCTCGCCTCCTCCTCATCATGTCTCCTCGCCTCCTCCTCATCTCTCCTCACCTCTTCCCCATCATGTCTCCTCACCACCATCCCATCTCTCCTCCCCATCATGTCTCCTCACCTCCTCCTCATGTCTCCTCACCTCCTCAACATGTCTCCTCGCCACCTCTCCATGTCTCCTCACCACCTCTCCATGTCTCCTCACCATCTCTCCTCCCCATCATGTCTCCTCGCCTCCTCCCCATCATGTCTCCTCGCCTCCTCCTCATCTCTCCTCACCTCTTCCCCATCATGTCTCCTTACCACCATCCCATCTCTCCTCCCCATCATGTCTCCTCACCTCCTCCCCATCATGTCTCCTCACCTCCTCCACATATCTCCTCACCTCCCCATCAAACAAAATCAAACCTCATCAAACAAAACCACATTTGAATGAAGGTGAATTACACCACAACTCCCACTTTGGAAACCTTTGGGTTTTCATCCAAACCGCAGAGGGAGCAGCGGTAGAACCCATGAACCACTGGAAGCACGGCCCACTTCCTAATCAGCGTAAACCTCTCAGAGCCTTTCTCCTGATCAGCCAATACTGCGGCTGTTAATCACACCACTGTCACTATTTATGAGCGCGCGGCTAATGGAGCCAGGGGGGGGGGGGGGGGTTTGTCCTGAAAAACCTGCACCTTCGACAATATCTCCGGCCAGGCCACCCGGGACCGGCGCGGACCTTTGACACTCGACGTCCAAGTAAGAAAAAAAATAATTTAGCAAATCCAACGTTTGTCATAACGGCAAATAGACACCATAACAGAATGAGTTATTGTGCTTCATGCAGACTTGGTTATGTCTATGTTCAGTAATGTTAGTAATGGATTTTTTTTAACGTTGTGTATCACTATTATCTTTTCTTGTCGCGACTCCAACATTGACGTGTGTGTGTGTGTGTGTGTGTGTGTGTGTGTGTGTGTGTGTGTGTGTGTGTGTGTGTGTGTGTGTGTGTGTGTGTGTGTGTGTGTGTGTGTGTGTGTGTTGTGTGGTGTGTGTGTGTGTGTGCGTGTGTGTGCCTGGTCGATCCCCCCCGTCCAACCCCCATCTTCCATCGTCCGTCTGTACGTCCGTGTTCGAGCTTTTTTCCCCAATGGGGGCCAGCCTCTCACTGGTTCCGGCAGCTGGGACGGTATATCGGTATGTAGTACGGCAACAAGCTCCTCTTTTTTTAGTCCTCAATCTGTCCGCTTTGATGTCACCACAGCACCGCACATTTACATGGCGCGCAGAATAAACTAGATCAGAGCAGCGGCCCCCGGGATTAAACCATTCAATGCCTCAAGGAGGAGTCTGTGATAAGAGAGACCCCCCCCCCTCACCGTGCTGACTCCATCTGAACCTGCAGGCTGACAGCCCGCCAGGCGAAGCACTCAGCAAAACACTCCACACACAACACACAAGCGGCGGGAAATAGGGGCTGGTCTGACCCGGTTTAGGCTAGTCTGGTTTGGTTTTAGTCTTCTAGTCTGGTCTTTCTAGTCTGGTCTGGTGTGGCCTGGGACCAGTGTTTCTCATAATGGGGGGTATGTGTACCCCTAGGGTTACTGTGAAGGATTGCAAGGGGTATTCGGGAAAAAAGTGTTGTTTTTAACATTGGTTATGAACAATTGGAAAATAATTTCACCTTAAGAAAATGAATGAATACCACCTTAATGCAATCCAGTTCATCTGAATAGTATCATAATAACAAGCTCAACTAAATCTTATCACTCGAACTATCACTTTAACTTGGAGGTGTACTTGGCTGAAAGCATACCTTTGTACAAGAGTAAAAAAAAGAAAATAGTTTGAGAACCACCGGCCTCATCTGTCTCAGTCTAGTCTAGTGTGGCCTTGTCCGGTCCGGAACGCCGTGGCCCCGTTAGGCCTGGCTGAGGTCGGAGACATTCCAGCTCTCCTCCTTCCCCCCCCCCCCTCTCCTGGAAGTCTGCTCGGGGCTTCCATTGTGTTCAATAAAGCCTGAGCGACGGCTGAATGAATGCCTGGTGATGTAGGGAACCGCTCCCAGCTCCCGCTGCCCCCCTCCCTCTCCTCTGTTCCCTGGTTCTCCGGCTGGGCCTGTCAGGGGCTCCCGAGGACCACGCTGGCCTGGCTCTCAGAGATAGTTTTTCCTTTCTTTTCTCTTCGCGGGGGCCCCGCTTTGTGTGTTGATTGTTGCCGTTGTCTTCGCGGTATTCGGCGGGAACAGATGACCTTAGCATCGCACTGCAATATCACACGCGCCGGGGAAATATACCGCATGATTCTAGATTATTATATTGCTGAATGAACACTTTTAGAGTTACTTTTACTATTAGTAAAGTTTTCGATTCAAATGTACTGTATGTCTGCACTGGTATTAATTTTTATATTTCACCATATACTCTTCATCTACTTTTTAAATTTTGAAGTCATTTTAAGGTTTTTCCCTGCCTTTGTAAAACTCTCGAAATGTACTTTTAATTTGAAGGGTGCTATCGAAATAATCTTGCCTTAAAACTGCTTTTTAACTACTTTTACCCTTCTAAGTAACCGGTTCATGTTCATCGTCACAGAATAATTCAAAAGACCACTTTCGCCAATTCCTCACATTTCTCCCTCCCTCTCACACTCAATACTTTAAAACACGCTCGGTACTCCACATGCCTCTCACGAACTGACCGGTGGCAACCGCCGGGATCGGCGTTCATTCGGGGAAACATTGAAATAATTCTCGACCAGAAAACCCTCGATCTCTCAGCCATGTCTTCTTCTTCTTCTTCTTCTTCTTCTTCACTCCACCCCTGCTGCCCCCTGTCTGTCTCCTGCCCATCTGCGGCTCACACACAGTGAGTTCCTGACACCTTCTAGCCTCAGCAGCAGCAGCAGCGGTGGTTCTGCTCTGCTTCACCCGTCCCTGGAAGATGTTCGAGTCAGCACCCCGACATGCCGGGGATGTGAACCCGTACGCGATTTGGCCTTTTGGACCAGCGCACCAAAAGGCCAAACAAAAGACGAATAATAATGAATAATATATGCATAAATATACACACACACACACACACACACACACACACACACAACAGTGTGCCTTCACTTTGTAAAAGAAAGCGACGACAAGGCTAAGTACAGTAAATGTGGGAAAGGCTGATATGGTGATCTGTCTTCTGTACTGGGATCGTATGGCCGGGCGCTGGGAGCGTACGGCCGGGCGCTGGGAGCGTACAGCCCAGAGTACGGATAAGCAGAACCGGAACGGAACGGGAATCAATAAAATTCAAACGATACCCAACCCTAGACGGACATTATAGTTTAGGTGCCAGTATGTGCAAACATGTTGAAATTAGACGGCCAGGCCACCATGAAGAGTCGCGGTTCTCCCGATGGCCAGTCCGGCCCTGATTTGTACGACAAGCAAATTGTATTCTTTGCAAACTCTCGCGGGCCACATAAAATGAGGTGCCGGATCCGGCCCGCGGGCCTTGAGTTTGACACGTATGAATTAAGGCATGGGTCTGGACGCACTGATGCACGTTGATTGACAGCTGAAGGTAATGTGTTAAGGGATTTTGTTGAACTTGACTATGCGTGTTTCTCTTCCAGGGTGTTTGCGTGGTGAACAACTTTAAGGGCGTCCACGGGGCTGTCATTCAACAGAAGGCCGAAGACTACCGCGGTCTGCCTCTGATGACCTTCCCCCGGGTGGAGAGCCCTCTGGAGACCCTTAGTGCTCAGGTACCCAGGACCCCTTAAACCCGCCGAAATGTCTTAAATGTACTGACACCCCTTAAACCTACTGAAACCCTTTTAACCTGTTGGAAACGCCCTTTAACCAGACCCTTTTAACTACTTACGTAAAACCCATTCAGTGCCTTCAGGTTACACCAGGGACCCCTAAAACTGCTTAATCATACTGTAACCCTTTAGTTGCTTGGGTCCCTAGGTACACCTTAAAACTCCAAAGCAACCCTTTAAAGTGCATCCTCCTTAAAACCACTAAAAACCCCTTAAAACATACTGGATAACCCTTGGTTTCAAGGTACCCAGGACCCCTTAAATCCACGTAAAGCCCTAAAAGCCCTAAACCTACAAAAGCTTCTCACCCACCCCATAAACCAACCCTCCCTACCTCTAAACCTCCTGAACATGCATGTGTGTGTGTTTTATACATGTGTGTGTTTGTGCTCATACGTCTGTGTGTGTGTGTCTGTATATATGTGTGTGTGTGTGTTGCCCAAAGTCTGTCCTGTGCGTGTCTCTGCCGCTAGCTCTTACTTTGCTTCAGGATATTTTTCAAAGTCGTGTGCATTTAAATGTAAGATATCGCTCATCGGCAACATTTCGACGTTTGATTTCCATATTTAAATTGTGTTTACGTATTTGGGATTCTGCTGTGTTGTGGCGCGCGCCGTTTCCTCATATTTATTCATCGGGACGCAGTCAAACGAGAGCCTCCCCTTGAGTGTCAGTAGCACTACTTTTATAGATCCCTCAATGACTGCTTGAAACGTTGGTGGTTTACGTGGTACGTTGGTGTAGACACACACGGGGTCGGGCGGGAAAATCCACCGACGCAAACCCGCGTTCATTTCCTGGAAAATGCCTAATTCTGTTTATCTGTTGCGCTCTATCTCCTTCCATTTTTTCTTTCTTTCTTTCTTTTTTTTCCTTCTTTCTCACTTGCTTTCCCTTTTCTTTCTTATTTGATCACTCTTGCCTATTATTGTTGTTGTTCTTATTATTACTCTACTCTCTCTGGGTATTTCACACACATTAACACACACACACACACACACACACACGCACACACACCACACACACAGAAGAAATAGTTCACCTTGAGAGAGAGAGAGAGAGAGAGAGAGAGAGAGAGAGAGAGAGAGAGAGAGAGAGAGAGAAGGAGGAGAGAGAGAGAGAGAGAGAGGAGAAGGAGAGAGGAGAGAGGAGAGAGAGGAGAGAGAGAGAGGAGAGAGAGAGAGAGGAGAGAGAGAGAGAGGGGAGGAGAGAGAAGAGGAGAGAGAGAGAGAGGAGGGAGAGAGGAGAGAACAGAGACGGTGTTCCTCTGTAATTCCCTGTCCTCTTCCTCCTCCTCCTCCTCCTCCTCCTCCTCTTCTCCACGCACCGGGGCAGCAACGCAGACTCACAGTGTGCATTGTTTAGGGGTTGATAACCGGTAATGGATGGTGGTTGGAGGGGCGGGGCGTTGTATAAGAGGAACAAGAGACAACATCCTCTGCTCATTTCCCATGCTGCTTCCTTCCGTTCCCGTTCCCCCTCCAGGTCCAGATTGTCTATTTAGATCTAATTCCAGTGTTCCCCCATCGCTCAAGGCCATCTCCCAGAGGCACGCAGAAAAAGCATGCACATGCACACACACACACATAACTACAAATATCACACCGACGGGGGGAAGCAGAGCACCCCAGGTTTCAAATGGTTTCAAGTGACTTTAAAAGGGGCCCCCCTGTTTGTGACTTCTACCAGCCGTTAAAAGCCATTTTAAAAGCCACCCGTTTGTAACATCACAAGTGGGAGTGTCCACCCCATTATGTCCGACAGATGGAGACCAACCTACCCGTGTACCCAGTGGAGTGTACAAACCATGGACACTCAACACACACACACAAAGATACACACACACACACACACACACACACACACACACACACACACACACACACACACACAGGGAATACATGTGATCAAGCGGACAAGATCCTATGTAGATGAAATCAAAGTAGTTTCCTGCTGCCGTCATATCACTTTGTTGAAATTTCCCAACCCCACTACATCATTGTCCATCAATACATCTCCTCCTCTCTCGTCCTCATCTCTCAATCCCTAATATGCAACTCTCCTCAGTCTACCATATCCCATGAACGATACTCTATCTTTCCAATTACCTTTTCAATCTGTCCAAAAAAGTCCTCATCTCTCCATCATCATCTCATTATACCCCATACTCACAAACCACACCAAACCAACAAACCCGACCGAAACAACCAACAATCAATTAACGAACTCACCACAAACAAACCAACAGCTAAGCCGACGCAACAATAAAAACATAAAACAACTCCACCACAACAATAAAATAACACCTCACGATCAAAACCACAATAACCCAAATCTCATCCTCTCTCATCATCACATCATCTCTCTTCTCTTCTCAACTGCCCACTCGAAGATCACGCACAAAATCCAGCCACCCTCAGACTAACCCACCTTATCACCCTCTAACTAACACCCAACCCCAACCTTCAGAACCACTCGGCGTCGATGACGGAGGTCACATGACTAAGGGGTCAGCACCGGGTCACCTTTGCGTCGCCGCAGCACTTCCAGACACAATGAGGTGGACGCACGGCCGTGTGGCTCCGACTGCTAACCCCGCTAACCCCGCTAACCCGCTACCCGACCTCCACACCAACAACACCCCACCAACATCAAACCCCCCCCACACAACACGCCACCAGGGTATCCCACACGCGAAGAACGCTGAGAAAGAGAGTCAATCATCCACACGGCGGGAAGGGGAACACCGCACCAACGGTTATGAAATGAGTTCAAAGTTGCTTACGACGAGACAAAAAATTACCAACTTCGCAAGCCTAGATAATTTGGCTCATCCTCTTTATATGCCAACAAAAGCTACCAGAAGCGACGAAAAAGAAGATCACAATCAACCATCAGGAAACTAAAAAGCACGGCATTATGTAACGAACTTCCCGGGTCGTTCAAATAAAAAACCGTTCGCCGTTCTGAAAACGACGCGTTACCAAAAAAATGCAGTACCCAACCTAAATGGTAAGTTTAAAAATTCTAACCAAAGCACACACAAACACAGAGGACTACACACACGCACTCACACACACACACACACACACACACAGGCCCGGGAATCACGTGACTTGGCTCGGCGACCTGCCTTTTTATGATTTGAATTTACATGAGTTGTTTCTGCCGCCCTCCTTTTGTTTCCCTCTCATTGTCCATCACTCTCTCTCTCTCTCTCTCTCTCTCTCCTCTCTCTCTCTCTCGATCTTATCTTTCTCTTTCAATTGTACACGTCCTCTCTCTCTCTCTCTCTCTCTCTCTCTCTCTCTCTCTCTCTCTCTCTCGCCCTCACGATCACTCCGCCCCTCACCCCCCCTCCCCTCTACTCCCAACCTTCAGAACCACTCGGCGTCGATGACGGAGGTCACATGACTAAGGGGTCAGCACCGGGTCACCTTTGCGTCGCCGCAGCACTTCCAGACACAATGAGGTGGACGCACGGCCGTGTGGCTCCGACTGCTAACCCCGCTAACCCCGCTAACCCGGCTACCCCCGCCTCCACACCCCAACCCCCCACCCCACCCACAACCGAACGCTGAAGAGTCTCATCCACCCGGCGGGGAGGGGAACACGCACCACGGGTTTAGAATGGTTTCAAAGTTGCTCGGCTCGCAAGCTAGATTGGCTCACCTCTTATGCCACAAACTACCAGAGCGACGAAAAGAACGATTCAACAGGAAAACTAAAACACGGTTTGTCGGCTTCGGGTCGTTTTTAACGTTGCGTTGCTAAAACGCGTCCAAATGCAGCCACCTAATGGTAGTTAAAAATCTACGCAAATTAATTTGAGTAACGGAACCACACCAACAGAGCATGTTGTAGCACATCTTTGCTTTTCTCTGGACCGAGTCTGGACCGAGTGTACAGATTTTCCAGTGCAGTTTTAACATATCATATATCTCAACTACCTACCTAATGGTGGAGGGTCCGTTCGCTATCGATGGTTCCTTAAAGTCCTGCTCAGACTTTTGGTGTAAAACACGGAACATTTTAAAGTGAGTTTAACTCCGGGTGTGTGATGTAGATCAGCCATTACAAGCCACTTAATCTTCTACCCTTTGTGGCATTACAAATGTGTCCATCCACATGTCGGGTGTATAGATCAACCCGCCAGACCGGTTTGTACACTCCACTGGGGACACGGGTAGGTTGGTCTCCATCTGTCGGACATAATGGGGTGGACACTCCCACTTGTGATGTTACAAACGGGTGGCTTTTAAAATGGCTTTTAACGGCTGGTAGAAGTCACAAACAGGGGCGCCCCTTTTAAAGTCACTTGAAACCATTTGAAACCCCTGGGGTGCTCTGCTTCCCCCCGTCGGTGTGATATTTGTAGTTAGAAGAAAACCCCAACGGTGTTTTGTACATTTTGTAAGAGCGAGTGCTGTAGCCAATCGTGACGCGGTCACATCTGCACCCACTTCCTGTCGGCTGACTCACACTGTTCAACATCACATCCTGTCAGGTGACACGCCCGATTGCTCACCCACCATCTTGTTACCCGTGGCACGAGAAAAAAAACAACCTACTATCGGTTTAAACGTTGATGTCGTCGTGTGATGTTACTCATTTGTACAGAATAATAAGAGAAAAAAAAACTTGATTCTGATTTTTATTCATGTACATTTACTGACTGTGTCGGGGTCATATTTTGTAAATTTTTTTGTTCGTCTGTAGATTATTATTATTATGATCCGTTTGGACCTGCTTGCCTGCTGTAAACATGGATATGTTCTGGTATCACTCTTGCTGTTCGGGGCGTTCGTCCCCGTTTGTCATGTGTGAGGAAATCAGGAAATAACACGAAGGGGTCTGTTAACGATGTCAACTTGGGGTGTGGGAACGGCAGCCATTTTAGCCGTCTTAATGCGATAAGGAAGTAGTTCCAGCCAGTTCCCCATCGTGAAACCTTGCTAAAGACCCTTTCCTTATTCACCATTTCCTTCTAAACCCCGCCCCCCACCAGTGGATTGTAACACCACGTTGTGATTCCATTTCCTGGTTCGTCCCTATTGGACGCTTTACCCAGCATGAAGGAAGAAGAAGAAAAAGATGTTTTATAGATATGTTTCATGATTTGTATTATACTGTTATTATGATCATTGTGATATTATTGTCCTTTTTTATTTTCTTTAAATAAAAAAATAATACATTCCTTTTTGAAATGCTACATATATTTTTTTCTTGGTTCGTTCACAAATTAAATAGTCTGTAGCAAAAAGTGTTTAGTGTGGCTTTCTCTTTTTGTTCCAAACTTTTTTTACCACATTTTTGCGCTCTGGGAATTCAACACATTTCCTGACTGGCAGACGTCAGGCTGGGGCTCAACTTAGGGGGTTTGGACAAAAACAGGAGGCGTGTCTAAACAGGAGGCGTGGCTAAAGGGTGGAGCTAGCATAGGAGGGACGGGAACAAGATGTCCCATTAAGATTGATTTGCAATAGTGGGTGTGCTCATAGGACAGCGTTATCAATATTATCTGTAGATTGGCATGCTCATCTGTGCTAAGATGATTCCTTGATCATCTGTGTGTAAGATGGTTCCTCAACACTGGAGTCAGTCGATTAGAGCAGGTCAAATAAATCAATGAGCAGGTTTACATGCACACTAATAAACCGATCATTATCGGATTTCTGGAGTTACCAGATTATTCCAAGTGGTCATGTATACAAGCAATAGTCCGATAAGCCTTTATCAGGCCTTTATCGGTTTATTGAAGAATCGATAAACACAGCTTGGTTTTTGACCAATAATCAATTTTCCCATGTATACTTTAATCAGGTTTCTTTTCGTTCTTTACATCTGCGCATATGTAAACGGATGTACCGACCACCGTAAAACAAGAAAGAAGAAGAAACGGATGTAGATTGAACACGTGCGGATGCAGTCACGCCAACTTAGTGACTTCGTCTCTATATTTAGCGAGTATTCAGACCCTCTAGCGACTCTTTTTCAAAAAAGCGACTCGCGACAAATCTAGCAACTTTCTGGTGTTATTGGAGACTTTTGGCGACTCTGACGTGAAAGCTCGTATCGTTCTTCCTCTTGTCAACGAGCAGCGGGCGGGTGCTGCCGCGGGTGCTGCCCTCCCCCCTCCCCCCTCCCCCGTCCTAAAGCACTCACAGGCGGCCCGGTCGTGTCCTCGCGCAGCAGTCCCTCCCAGCTGCAGTCAGAGCACGAGACGTTCACCCCTCCGCGTCCAGACTGTAAATGAATCGCGCGAAGCCGCCGCTAGTACACCCCTCACATTTTTGTAAATATTTTATTAAATCTATTCATGGGACAACACTGAAGAAATGACACTTTGATACAATGTAAAGTAGTCAGTGTACAGCTTGTATAACAGTCTAAATGTACTGTCCCCTCAAAATAACTCAACACACAGCCATTAATGTCTAAACCGCTGGCACCAAAAGTGAGTACACCCCTAAGTGAAAATGTCCAAATTGGGCCCAATTAGCCATTTTCCCTCCCCGGTGTCATGTGACTCGTTAGTGTTACAAGGTCTCAGGTGTGAATGGGGAGTAGGTGTGTTAAATTTGGTGTTATCGCTCTCACACTGGTCACTGGAAGTTCAACATGGCACCTCATGGCAAAGAACTCTGAGGATCTTAAAAAAAAGAATTGTTGCTCTACATAAAGATGGCCTAGGTTATAAGAAGATTGCCAACACCCTGAAACTGAGCTGCAGCACGGTGGCCAAGACCATACAACGGTTCAACAGGACAGGTTCCATTCAGAACAGGCCTCGCCATGGTCGACCAAAGAAGTTGAGTGACGTGCTGAGCGTCATATCCCAGAGTTGTCTTTGGAAAATAGACGTAGGAGTGCTGCCAGCATTGCTGCAGAGGTTGAAGGGGTGGGGGGGTCAGCCTGTCAGTGCTCAGACCATACGCCGCACACTGCATCAAATTGGTCTGCATGGCTGTCGTCCCAGAAAAGAAGCCTCTTCTAAAAATGATGCACAAGAAAGCCCGCAAACAGTTTGCTGAAGACAAGCAGACTAAGGACATGTATGACTGGAACCATGTCCTGTGGTCTGATGAGACAAAGGTCAACTTATTTGGTTCAGATGGTGTCAAGCGTGTGTGGCGGCAACCAGGTGAGGAGTACAAAGACAAGTGTGTCTTGCCTACAGTCAAGCATGGTGGTGGGGAGTGTCATGGTCTGGGGCTGCATGAGTGCTGCTGGCACTGGGGAGCTACAGTTCATTGAGGGAACCATGAATGCCACAATTGTACTGGTGAAATACTCAAGCAGAGCATGATCCCCTCTCTTCGGAACTGGGCCGCAGGGCAGTATTCCAGCATGATAACGACCCCAAACACACCTCCAAGACGACCACTGCCTTGCTAAAGAAGCTGAGGGTAAAGGTGATGGACTGGCGAGCATGTCTCCAGACCTAAACCTATTGAGCATCTGTGGGGGCATCCTAAAACGGAAGGTGAGGAGCGCAATGTCTCTAACATCCATCAAGCTCCGTGATGTCGTCAAGGACGAGTGGAAGAGGATTCCAGTGGCAACCTGTGAAGTGGTCACCTCTGGTGAACTCCATGCCCAAGAGGGTTAAGGCAGTGCTGAAAATAATGGTGGCCACACCAAATATTGACACTTTGGGCACAATTTGGACATTTTCACATCGGGGTGTCCACTCTTTGTGTTGCCAGCGGTTTAGACATTAATGGCTGTGTTGAGTTTTTTTTGAAGGGACAGCAAATGTTCACTATTAAACAAGCTGTACACTGACTACTTTACATTGTATCAAAGTGTCATTTCTTCAGTGTTGTCCCATGAAATTATATAATAAAATATTTGCAGAAATGTGAGGGGTGTACTCACTTTTGTGAGATACTGTGCATACATACATGCATACATACATACATACAGTGGCACACTCCCTTTGTATGGTTGAGTGTCCACCCGACTGATAATAATAAATCACTTGTCACACACTTCACTTTAGTATACAAAAGAGAGAGATAAGTGGCATTCCGTTCTCGCGAGAGGAATAGGGTCCCTTTCAAAAACGACTCAAAACTGTGTCTCTGGAAAGAACTTTTTAAACTCGAAGGCCCCAAGAGAGGGAGAGAGATCCCTTTGTTTAGAGCTTCTTGCTCAGAAGATCCCGGTTCTGAACTCCCGCAGAGAACTGCTTGTTCTCGAATCTCAGAGAAACGCAACAGGTTAGAAAGAGTAGAGTTTTAGATCAAGCAGAACCCTCAGACGTTGGAGGTGTTTTGTGTAGGTTAGCATCAGCTGGTGGGGCTGGTTGTTTGTACTGGTTAAGCTGGTTGAGTGGATGGAGGCGGGCTGCTTAGGTGCAGTCGTAGTAGTAATAGTAGTCTGGTTAGTGGGCTGTTTACTGGTGGTTGAACTGGTACTGTTCGCAGTTCCCTATTCCTCCTCATAGGCCGTCTGGAGCTGCTGCTTGATCACCAGGATATGAACCCTTCCAGTTGCTGCTAAGTTCCTGGACCGGGGCTTCGACAGGTGGCCCCCCCCGCAAGACCCGGCCCGCAGTCCCAGGCCCAGACACTGGAACGGTGGTCATGCCCTGTCCAGGAACGGCCTGCACGCGCCCAGACTGACCCGGGTCCGCAAACCCATGCCGAAGGCGTCCATTGGAGTTGGTGAGCAGGGACAGGTGCTTGCCCAAGACAAGGAGGAGGGAGCTGGTGGTTGGCAGGGGAGAGGAGTGAGTTGTGGAGGGGAGGTTCCTGAGAGGAGAGGCGCTCCATGTCTTCTGCCTGCACTTTCCTGGGGGAGGACCTACGTCGGTTTGCTATGGGCAGGAGTCAGAGGGAGCCCAAGGAGCCGATCGGATGTTTTCCCTCGTTGCCAGCCTGGAGTGATGAGCAGATTAAAAGAAATGTAACGTTGCTTTCTCTTCAAGCTCGAACTAACAAATGTACTGATAATCTATTATGTCGAGTACTAGCGCACGAAATACCTGCCTCTTGGACCTTACCAGCTCGTGTCATACAGAGAATGTAGACAAACTTCTCCAAATTTTCTAATATAGCCCCGTAGCAAACTTCAAGGTCTTTGAAGGTTTTAATACATATATTTACTTGAGATGAGCTGTATTGTTTGTAATACGTCGCTGGTTACAATCATCAACCACAATCAATATATTTGTGCATACTTATAAAGGCCAAAGGAACCTTATAATTATATCGAAATATAAAGGGTGCAAACTTTCTTTGTTTTTTGTCATACTTCATTCATTTTTTGTATATATTAGTTTAGGGTGTTCTTTAATACATTTGATCATGGTAAATAATGGTCTGCTCTTAATAAAAAGTACTTCGACAAACAAGAGAATGGATGGGACTGTGTGTTGGTGTAGTGTGTGTGTGTGTAACATACATATTTTACAATAGCTATTGAGAGTATGAGTACAGTTCAATGATGAAACACACACCAAATTAATATGTGCCCTTTCCTTCAACATTTGCACATAGACTAGCTATCCTCTCACTTTAAATTCAAAGAGCCCTCGTCTCCTGATCTCCACTTCCTTTGTTCCTCCAGCCCAGGAAACACAAAGCCCCCGCTCTGCAACCCATCAAAGATTCAAAACACCCTTTCCTTCGCTCCTCTCCTCTCCTCCCTTTTTCTGAGATGAAAGTCATCCCCCCCTTTCTGTCAAGGGAAATGGTTTGTAATGTGGGAATTGAGGGCCCCGCATGCGTGGTTCAGGCGAATCCCAACCCCATACCGCTCATTTAAAGAGGACTTAAACGCACTTCTGATGACACGGCACTGTAAATAAATACGTTGGAATGGTACTTGACCTGGGGCGGATGTTTTTTAATCTGCTTGGGATTTGATTAGCTATCATGGGAGTTCTCAGAGGACACCTCCAACACCGGGTGATGTTTTATCCGTGGTTGAATTGAGGTTACGCTCGGCACGCTGAGGCAATCCACCAGACGTGTCGGTCCTGGTTTTCAGAGGCGCGGCTGTTAACCAAGCCCCATTCCCGTTCATGTCGTCTCTCAGAGCCCAGACCTGTCCTTCGGTGGAATTACAATGCTTCCAAATAAGCGTCAGAATTTTCGAGATTGTGAAGACATTGGTTTCGTTCCCTCGTCGCCCTAGATTCAGAGTTCAGAACAAACCTCGCTT
>PIJE02001062.1:43852-72951 GCA_002895965.2 Coryphaenoides rupestris | reverse complement strand
TGCTCCTGGAGCAGTGGGGGAGATGGGGTTCACCTTGTCATGCTGGCTTACTCAGATCATCTCTTATCATGTCTCAAAAGAAAATGAGCTGGAAATGACTTGAATGAAGACCTTTTGAACCATGCAAACATCGGGGTTTGGGTGACGGTCATATTTAATTGATGACCCAAGCTCATAAAGATACTGACTGGGTACACCAACCACTCTCACAATGACACTGCAAACATCTCTGTAGTCTGAGAGACATTCACCTTTGACAGCAATGATTCTAATCCGTTCTGGCTGTGTGAGGCAGCACCGTGAGTTGCTGTTCCCTGGTGACCCTGTTACTGCAGACCCTGCCTGCTAAAGAACAGCCAGTAATAAGAACATTTAAGAACATTTTAACAGTAAGTTTGCACACAAGTATATACCTGTCCCTCTGTTGCACTATTGGCAGAGTAGCGGAGGCCAGAAGGCTTTCTAAGTTTGTATTTTTGTCTGGTTTGGTGATTATGTACACGTTGCAACACATTGTGTGTCTATGCACGCATGCGTCTGTTTGATAACCAAGGTCTTACAACACCATTGAAACACCATTACATTTATATGACATTCATAATCATTACATTTAATAACCGAGGGATTTCTTCTATGTGGGGGTTTGTTGGATATGAACAGCGGCCAGCCAAAACAACGTTGACTCTCGCGACTTAACTCATCGCAGGTTCGCCAGCATATGTTGTCTGTTAATTTCTGCACATATAATCCCTGCCAAGACACACAGGCCGCCTGTAATGTATATAGACATGGTAATAAACTCTACGAAGAGATTATTGGCACTTCTTAAGCCCACAACCCCTCCTGCACTCAACAATACCAGCGGCAGTTGAAATCGCCCACTTTCTATCTCTGATAATGACCCTCCCCTCCTCTTAACGACCACTTGGACCTTAATTGAACTCATATTCACAGAGAGATGATTGGCTGAATGGGTCTTTGAGATTTGGGGAAATTGGTTTTTGGCTGATAAATGGAATTGAGGTTTTTACACAGAACTCCAGTGGTTCCACACCTTGTGATTATTGGTGGAGTGGTTGGTTGTTGTTTTGTTTTGGTGTGTGCAGATTTGCGTGATCGATACATACTGTCAATGAACTGGACCATTTATATTTACTGTAGGTCTACTAATCATGTGCCTGTTCGAAGCGTGGCCATTCCAAATGGACTGGACTGCATGGTCTCCGGTATCGTTGTGTTGCAGCTTTCTCGAGAGCCGCTCATCCAAACGACGCTGCACTTCCTTGGGTCCTCGGTTAAACACCAACCAGTGCAGTGCCCGTTCCCGTGCCTGTTTCGGAGCGGGCGATTGTTTGCAGCTTTCTCGAGAGCCGCTCAGCCAAACCACTTCACACTCGACACTGCACTTCCTTGGGTCCTCGGCAATAAAAATGTATATCCACATATATATACACGCATACTTTCGTTTATACTATAGTACATACTAGAGTTAGATGTCTCTAATTCAAAAATGAGGACACCGGCTAGTGCAGTGGCTAGACCACCTGCAGGCATTCTGAGTCCTACTTGCTCCTGAATGAGATATGTGTTCACTGAATTTTCTGTGGATAAAAATGTCTTCTAAATAACTAGCCAAATAGGTGTGTGTGTGTGTGTGTGTATCTGTGTGTGTGTGTGTGTGTGTGTATGTTAGTACCTTTTCTCCGGTTTGGTGATGGTGGGCAGTTTGTCGTCGGTGAATGCGTTGAGCGCACGGTGCAATCTCTGGAACGCAAAACACGACATCCAGGCTGAATTCTGACCTCCGCATACAGCACCACTGGGCTGTGTGTATGTGCACGTGTGTGTGTGTGTGTGTGTGTGCATTGTGTGTGTGTGTGCGTGTGTGTGTATGTGTGTGCATGTGTGTGTGCATGTGTGTGTGTGTGTGGTGTAGAGGGGAATTTCTTGCCTTATCAAAAAATACCTGCCTACCTAATTAACATTTGACACGATAAAACAGAAAAGCAGCAACTTCTAGATGATATACTGGGTGTGAGTGCTTGTATAGAATTGTGTGTGTGTGTGTGTGTGTGTGTGTTTCCTGGCTGGTGTATGTGTGTGTTGGCTGGTGTGTATGTGTGTGTTGGCTGGTGTGTGTGTGTGTGTGTGTGTGTGTGTGTGTGTGTGTGTGTGTGTGTGTACCTGGCCTGGTGTGTAGCCAGTAATCTGGAAGCGGTTGGCTCCCTTTCACCCGAGGGATCAGCAGACGGTAGACCATGTGCTCGGCCAGGGTGGTGAGGAGAGAGAGGGCCACGCCTACACACAGCATCACAAAGAGGCCGGAGAAGTGCTTTATACCCATCTGCAGAGTCTGGAGGGAGGGAGGGAGAGAGAGCAAGAGAGAGAGAGAGAGAGAGAGAGAGAGAGAGAGAGAGAGAGAGAGAGAGAGAGAGAGAATGGGAGATAGGTAGATAGAGAGGGGGCATAGATGGGGGAGGGGGGGATGGAAAGAAAGGAAAATTAGTGAGGGAGGAGGGAGGGGGGGCAAAGAGGGGAGAGAGGAGAGTGGAATGGATGTGAGGGAGAGGAGGAGAGGGGTTGGGTAAACGGCGATGAGAGAGAGAGAGAGAGAGAGGATATGCATAGTTGGGGGGTAAGGAGCGAGAGATTAAGAGAGCGATAGAGAGATTAGGTGGGGGAGAGAGGGAAGGAAATAACGGACACAAAAGACACGGTGGGATACAAGGTGGAGCAGAGAGAGGAAAGTGGAGCGATAGAGAAGAGAGAGAGAGAGGAGGTGGGGGAGAGATAATGGACAAGAACACAATGAAGGTGAGGGAGAAGATAAAGAGGGGGAGAAAATGAGGAGAAAGAAGGGGAAGAAAAGAGACACAATGAAAGAAAAGTGGGGAGACAAATGGGAAAATGAAATGAGAGGGAGGTGGGCGGAGGATGGGGAGGAGAGGTTACCAAGCAATAACACCAAGAGGACAAGGAGAACTATATCTGAGAAATATCGTTTGTGTGCTGCAAATCAATCAGCCCAAAAATAGTCAGCTGACCAAAAAACAAACACAAAACAAACAAACAAACAATAGCTTATATTTGTACTGTTGTAAAATGAACATACTTCAGGATGGATGTTATGGGCCAAAGCAAAATGACTGCTTTTGGTCGTCATTCAAGAGCTGCGATACAAAGTGACCGTCTGAATTCAAAAGGAGCAGGTAGCAGTTATTGTATCTTGCTTGAGGATGCATACACGTTGCCCGTGGAGATTGGGGATCGAACGCCAAACATTTTGGCTGGGAAACCCTGTAGCCACCCGAGACTATCCCCTTTACAGCCCCATTTACTGTTTATTATTGTTCCTCTCCCCCTTTTGTAGGGGGACGTATTTCTGTTATACCGGCAATAAAAACAAAGTTATCCTTGGACTGGAGTGTCTTGTCCAAGAGCACGGAGCATTAAACTAGTGAGCATCTGGTGCTGTGCCATCCCGCTTGAACCTCCAGGTGTCCTGCTTGTCTCGTGATTATAAGTGTGGCTCTTTTAGCGGCGGTAATTAAATAATAAGTCGTTTACCGCTATTGACTTTATTACAACTTCCTCTGGTGTGCAGAGAGCCGCTTCCCAGCCACTCCATCCATCAGAGGTTTTAATATTCCCAGAGCCAAAGGCTCGCTAAACGCGAGCGTGGTACTTCAGCTGGAACGGTAATAAAAGTGCTGAGCTTGTGTTTTAATGTGGCCAAACTTGTAGCGTATGAATTAGGCTGGAATGTCCACCACTCACCACAACGATAGTGTTGGTGGAGTCGTAGCAGTTCAAGTCAACCTATCCTTTTATTCCTACCGTTCGTCCCGAGCAAATCCACAATTGATTTGCCTCCTCAGCTATTCATGCTCACATGAAAGTGATTTCACTTTGTTTTTGGTTCTTCTAAAGTCATTACATGTTTCATTGACTAATGCACAATGGAGTGAGAATGTGTGCATGCATCATATTTTTTTAATGATGTTTCAGCTGAGCTGATTTAACTTCGGTATATAAACTTTGTGGTTGCAGGTGGAGTTTTCCAAACATTTAAGGATTATCGAGCTGAATCAGTGGGAATGTCTGATAACGTCTATAACCTTGGTGTCTCGCTACGGCTGTAACAAACTCAAGTATAGTCGTTGGTGGATCGCTGTTAGACTCCAAGCCAAAAAGTTGTGGCCTCTATGTCCACATTCTACATGCAGGCATCCTCGAGCAAGATGCCATAACCCTGCCTGTGTCTGATTCACTGTAAGTTACTGAAGATGACAGCGTCTGCCTAGTTACTAAATAATATATAGTAACAAAGTACCTCATGACATCACATCCTGAGGTGATGATGGTCGGATGACATCACATCCTGATGTTATGATGGTCAGATGACATCACATCCTGTGGTAGCGATGGTGGTGAGATGACATCACATCCTGAGGTGATGGTGGTCAGATGACATCACATCCTGAGGTGATGGTGGTCAGATGACATCACATCCTGAGGTGATGGTGGTCGGATGACATCACATCCTGAGGTGATGATGGTCGGATGACATCACATCCTGAGATGATGATGGTGGTCAGATGACATCACATCCTGAGGTGATGATGGTCGGATGACATCACATCCTGAGATGATGATGGTGGTCAGATGACATCACATCCTGAGGTGATGATGGTCAGATGACATCACATCCTGTGGTAGCGATGGTGGTGAGATGACATCACATCCTGAGGTGATGATGGTCAGATGACATCACATCCTGAGGTGATGATGGTCAGATGACATCACATCCTGAGATGATGATGGTGGTTAGATGACATCACATCCTGAGATGATGATGGTGGTCAGATGACATCACGGATCTTACCTCTGTGACGGCGAAGCTGCGTTTCCCACACGGCACCACCTTGTACCACTTGTCGTGAAGCATGTCCATGAAGCCGTCAGACTTGTACTGGCTCACCAGCTCCGAGATGTTGGAGGTGAACGGAGAGTTCTGCGGAAGGCCGATGCCGTAGCCTGGACAGATTAGATGGATTAGTAAAGTACTCAAACACAATTCCATGATAGCTTAAAGCACAACTTTGCAATTGTTCTACTTTCCCATCATTGTTCTATTTTCCCATCATAATGCGAACAACACTTTTTTTTTGGTCAAGTATTGAGCGAGAACACAGCCGCAAGTTGTTGTCTTTGGGGTAATACTGTCTGTCCATGTACCTCCGCTAAAGTGCTTGTTTTTGCCACTGACAGGCTCTGATTGATTTAGGTTTTCAGGAACATTAAGACAAGGATCCCTACAAAGAAATAACACTTTTTTTGTTCCCTTTTTCTTGATCCAGTCTGTTTGTTGTTGTGTCAAACCCCAATTTATGAGAAAACAGGGGTCCAATATGGGGTTAGGGTTAGTATCAATATTTTGAATATCTAGGAATAGAATTAGGATTGTCCTCAGTACTGTACCTGGTAGTACTGTCAGTGTACAAAAAAACATCTAACCCCAACCTTGTCCAGTGTAAAACATGATTGTAGCATAGCTGCTTCTACACGGCATATAAAAGTGGTTTATAAGGACACAGGCGGACGTTGATATTGAATAATCCGGTTTATTGCAGAGTTTGTAGTTGTTTGGTGACGGCGCAGTGGACCGCAACCACCTCACCTTCTATAGCGAATGGTTTCCCCACGGTGAGGGTCTTACAGTCGGCGTCGATGGACACCTCGTAGTCCAGCAGAGCCTTGTCCATGATGAACGCATCCAACTTCTGGGGGTCCGCCCTGAGATGCACGCGCACACACACGCACACGCGCACACACACACACACGCACACACACACACACACAGCCTGCTATTAAAGTTACCATAGGAGATGGAAAAAGTTCTAGATTCAAAAATGCAGAAATCCAGGATTCTGGATCTTGAATGTCATCTTGGAGTAGTTAATGGCTTCTGCTCTCTGTCAACATAGGCCTTATTCACTTAGCGGCCATATTGGTTTGTTGGGTGGGTAAAACTTCTAGAATCTTTGGAGACCATGAAAATTCATCATTTTTAGTTCATGGCTTCTTCAAAGATTCTAGAAGGTTTCTTCAGAGAACAGAGAGCAGATTGTGTGTGAAGTTCAATCCAGTCTCCACTGCACTGCTAACCATCCCCTGGAAGGAAGCATCCCTACTATGTGTTCATTGTTTAAAGGCTCCATCCTTTCCCCTCTCGGTTATGAGGAGGTATTTTCTAAGCTTAGCGCTAGATTTATGGACTTCAGTGAAACCCTCAATGTCATGTCGACATGACTTGAAAGAAATAAACACACGTCAGGGATCCCCGACGCAAGTGTGTCATTCATGTGGATCGTGTAGATCTGCAATACCCTGCATGGGCAATTAGACTTTTTCTCAGCCTGCCTGCAGAGCGATCACATTTAGGAGTGTCGCCCAGGGTGACCAGACGTTCCTGTTTTCCCGGGAACAGCCCCTGCTTCTGGTGGTCTGCCCCCGGCCGGAGCTGTCCCCCCGCAAATGTCGCCGTGTTCGGAGAAAGAAAATTCCGATTCCGAAAATATATTAATAGATTTTTAAATGGCAAAGGTTCTAGCTTGCTCATGAATATTCATTTCAAAACAGTTGGTAATTAGTCTGTCATGTCTATCTGATATGTCTGGGCTGTGACACCATCTTGCTACACGGGGGTCTATCTGTTGACGTTAGACCATAAGCAGGCAGGACCGTCATAAACAATACAGTATAGAATGATTACCAATCTTTTACTACAATTCCACATTTACCATGATACGAATGGGCAAAAACGCAAATATGTGCAGCATTTAAAGTGCAGCGTCAATACCCCGCGGATGGAAAGATCACCCGAGATAACATTCAGCTGACTAATATTGTTGCATTTTTTTTGCTGGCCCTGTAGGCAGGGCTGGAAATTAAGTTTGCCAGCGAGTAGTTTACATTTCGGAGTCTAATTTCAGGGCCACTGGTCCGTCAGGCGAGTGGTCCTGAAATAATAACAGAGAGTGGGTGAAACTTTTTTTAAGGAAGTCTTATTATGTGACGTCCGGAACCTCTCCGTATGCAGAGCGTATATACAGATACACAAACAATCACTTGCAGCCAGGCCGATGCACAAGGCTAAGCGCTAAACTCCTTTCTACGAGTGCAACCAAAATGTGGAGTGAGGTCTGCTGCGCTCTCTCTCTCTCTCTCTCTCTCTCTCTCTCTCTCTCTCTCTCTCTCTCTCTCTCTCTCTCTCTCTCTCTCTCTCGGTTTTTGTCATAGTAGGCCTACTCTTCCACTCACGGCAGCTAATCACTAATACTAACTCATTAACTTTATCGCTAGGCTAATGTACGGCTATAAACAGGCTGATGAATGAATTTTTTTTTAACTCATCAAATACATAATTACATAAATATACAACGACTCGCAGATTCACTGGGAACATATTGATAGAAAACATTTCTTTATAAACTACCAGCCTTTTGTGAGTGGCAGTAGCTCAGGAGGTAAGAGCGGTTGTCTGGCAACAGGAAGGTTGCTGGTTCGATCCCCGGGCTCCTCCTAGCTAAGTGTGGAGGTGTCCCTGAGCAAGACACCACCTAACCCTAACTGCTCCTGACGTGTTGGTTGTTAATGTGAATGTGAATGCTATGTTACTATATGTTACTACAATACTATATGTTGTTGTTGGTATTTTGAGCAACCTCTGGCACAAAAATGTCCTTCGGGATGAATAAAGTTCTATCTTATCTTATCTTATACTGTAAATCGCTTTGAATAAAAGTGCTATATAAATCCAATCCATTTACCATTTTGTATTATAATAGTATTATAAGTGTATTATAAAACTATAAAAAGTTAGCAACAAGGCAATTGGAAGTTATGATGTTGCATGCCATTTTAGATTTCTTTCTTTTTCCCCCTACATGTGTTTTAAGACCTACTATATTTACCACGGTTAAAATAGCCAGCACAAGACTGTAAATGACTCATTCAGAATAATAATAGTGGATATCATATTTTATTGATATATGGACCTCTAAACTATAAATGTAGTCTTTGACATGACGGATGATTAGGTTGCAGGGCAACGCATGCCGATTTTCTCAGTTTTCAGGCGAAAAAATAGTACTGAGCATTGCATAGCATCTCGCGTGTTCTTGGATGTTCCGACGACATCTTACCCTCGCCGCTGTTAACCAGCAAGGGGCTAACCTAGCAACTGTGACCGCTTGAAACTTGGTTTATTAACCTAACAATTATGAACGCTTGAAACTTGTGCCGTCAGTTATTCTTGTTTCACTCTCTTTGGACAAATGTACTTATTGTAAGTCACATTGGACAAAAGCGTCAAATGCCCTAAATGTAAATGGAAAAAACCACAAATCAAAGTGTATCAAAGTGCAAATCAAAGTGTAAAAAAACCCTTTCCGGGTCCTCACCAGTTTGCACCCGACATGTACACAACACTGTGTCAGACATATAGCACCTTTCTTTGGGAACATCCAAAGTACACAACCAGGGGGACGACAACAGCAGTCAACAAAGAAGAGTCAGCTGATGTTGTCTGGGTTTTTTTGAGTCCCACTGGGACCTACTGGGTCTGAATTATGTAAGAGCCTGGTCTATCTGGATGTTATTGATTATTGATTACTGTCCCTCTGTATATGGAGGGATTAGAATTATGGTTTTAATATGAATATATACTTGTGTAATGGTGATATACTGTATATATTCATACATATATATAGATAGATATACTGTATGTATACTGATTTCAGATGTATGTATTTCACCTGGCGTGTGATGAAATGCTAAATATTGTTACGTTCACCTTCCAAAAATTCAAGTGTCTATTCAACCCAGCACAACACTGTGCTCCTGTCTCTCTTTCTATGTCTCTCTCTCTATATCTCCTTCTGTGTCTCTCTCTCTGTCGCTGTCATTCTCTGCATGTATGTAGTGTGTTGAATGTGAAGCAGCTGCAGATGACAGGTGACATGTGAGTGTGTGTGTGTGTGTGTGTGTATATATATACAGTATATAGTATATATACACACACACACACATATATATATAGTATGTATATATATGTGTGTGTTTATATTTAGATACACAGCCCCAGGGCTGAACAATATGGTAAAAACAAATCCTATAGTGTTTATTTTTGACAGATATTGCGAGGAAATAAGACACCACTCCATTTTTTGGCTCTTCTCTAGCAATTCGTCATCCAGAATAGTCCAGTGTGCTCGTTCTTTGTAAGCTCTTGAATAGCAAGAGTACTGCAGTAGAATTTCATTGAAACTTTGCACAATGTACAAAGCGGCTTTTTTTGTTTGATCATTTGAACTCCCTCCATACAGCTGCGCTATGATTTCCAGTTCTGCTCAGAACCTTGGCGAGCATCGCGGCGGGAACAATTGCCACTCATATTAAACACAGAACAAGACCGACGATGTAATCTTCCGACATGTGTTCCGACTCTGTGGCTCGTCTGATGTGCAACCCACTTCACATCGAAGCTCTGCCGTAAAACCGAGCCAGACTCGAGGCCAAAAATGCACCATGGTGGCTCAGCGTTACCATGACATTGTTTGGGGGAGCACCCTGTATTATATTATAAAGCAGTATTACTTGAGGTTGTGGATGCCGTCAGGCGTGGCGGGGGGCGTTGTATCTCCTCATGTACTCGTGCATCTCGGGGAAGCTCTTCTTCAGGTAGTCCTCGGCGCTGCTCTCCCGGACCGTGGCGAAGCGGAAACCCTGGGACGGATGATGCAGCTGCGGAACACGGAAGGGTCGGATCAGGTGTGGCTCCTGTTCACACTGCGTTAGTGTTGTTCCGGCGTCACTCCTGTCTCCACTATATTAGTATTCAGGTGTCACTCCTGTTTATACTGTTACTGTTCAGGTTTCACTCCTGTTTACATTGCGTTTGTGTTGGTTAGGTGTTATGCCTGTTTCCACTGTGTCCGTCTTGTTTAGGTGTCACGCCTGATTACACTGTGTTAGTGTTCAGGTGTCACTCCTGTTTAGATTGTGTTAGTCTTGGTTAGGTGTCACACCTGTTTACACTGTGTTAGTGTTCAGGTGTCACGCCTGTCTACACTAAGTTGGTGTTAATCTGTAGTTCCTGTATACGGTAGAATCAGGTGTCACTTCTGTGCATGTTGCGGGTACCGAACTATCTAGCTGGGTTCATAGATACGGTATTGCATGCATCATCCAGTCTCTATGGGAGAGACCACAAACCTTGGGGGTCGTGGATCCCGGAGAGCTGCTCGTAGGTCTTCTCGCCCACCATGACGGCGGCCAGGTTGGCGGTGTAGGTGGACAGGCAGAAGAGGCAGAAGATGGCCCACAGGTTCATCAGCAGCCGGCCCGTCCAGCATTTGGGCGGCTTGATGGCGACGGTGCGTCCAAACAGGATGGCGTAGCACACGTTCAGGGCGGAGGAGAAGGAGAAGACGCGGGGCCGGTTGCGGCCGCGGGGGGTCATGCCGAAGGGGCTGTGCCACTCGTACAGCGTGAGGAAGACGGCGGTGACGTGCAGCGAGACGAAGATGCCCAGCCACATGGACCAGTGCAGCGGCCACATGAAGGCGCCGATGGGGGCGGCGGTGTCCCGCGTACGCACCTGGGGAGGAGGAGGGGGGGACACCTTTATTGACTTATTTTTTACAAAGGAACGCTGCTTTTGTGAAATTGGTGCATAACATTGAACATTAAACAGAGAGTAATAATATAGAAATGTAAAGGTGTAGGTACGGTCATGGTTAGGGTGTTCGACTCCCAGACGAATGGTCCCGGGTTTGATCCCTGTTCTCCACAGTTTACCTTTATCTACCGGCATCCTGGAGCATGATGCACCTATAACCCCTACCTGCTCCTTCATTACTTATATCTGAATTCACTGTAAGTCTCTTACTAGTTATGTCTTATAACTGGTTGACTGTGTCGGGAAGGTAAACACATAACAGACCTAAAGTATCATTCAATCTACTTACCAAACTACTATCATTCAAACAAATACATAAATTAAATTCCTGCTGGAATACAGGAAGATACTTCGTTCCCTGTCATTCTTGTAAGACAATATTGTACTATGGTAACCTTTGAGGATAGGATATATACGTTTGCATATATGATGTGAACGTGTGAAACTGTGGAGCCCTTTTGAAGCCGTGCGCGTCAACAAGGGCTTAACAAATAAAGTTGACTTGAAGTGTAATCGATAGTTGACTCTGACAATGCCTGCACACACAGCACACGTCAGGCCCTGTTGAGGGGAGCAGGGGAGCAGAAAGAGATGAAAACTGCAGACAGACTGGGAGGTCATGGAGAAGGAGACGTGGGCCGTGGGGAGCAGGCAGATGGAAACAGATGAGCGGAGGGCGGGGGGGGGGGGGGGGGGGGGAGAGAGGATGGGGGAGGGAACGAGAGGAGAGAGAAGCAGAGAGGGGAGGGGAAAGGGGAGGAGGGGAGGATGGAAAGAGGGGAGGGGAGGACGGCTGAGCGAAAGAGAGAGGGGAGGAGAGGATCGGGGAGGGAGAGAGGGGAGGCGAGGAGAGGAGAGGATGGGAGGAGGAGGAGGATGGGGAGGGAAAGAGAGGAGAGAACCAGAGAGGGGAGGGGGAGGAGAGGATCGGGGAGGGAGAGAGGGGAGGGGAGGAGAGGAGAGGATGGGGGAGGGAGGAGGGATGGGGGAGGGAAAGAGAGGGAGGGGAGGATGGGGGAGGGAATGAGAGAGGAAATAAGCAGAGAGGGGAGGAGAGGATGGGGAGGGGAGAGGAGGATGGGGAAGGGGAAGAGAAGAGGGGATGTGAGGATGGGGAGGGAAAGAGAGAGGGGAGGGGATTGGAGATGAGAGAAGACATGGAGTTGAACATCTGTCAGGAGATGAGAGAAGACATGGAGTTGAACATCTGTCAGGAGGAGGCGCTCGGCGCCTCGGCGGTTCTCCAGGTTGGTTCTCCAGGGAGACAGTGACAGAACGTACACGTACACGCTGCAGAACCACACTGACCACAATCAGAGACCGACAGACAGAGAGAGACAGAGAGAGACAGAGAGGTCGAAGAAACGACAGAGTAAACCAGATGGGAAGGCAAAAGGACGGAGGGAGGCAACGAAAGAACACAGGATTAATAAAAAACTAATCAAAAAGAACAATTGTCCCCTAACCCTCCACTTGCTCCTTAAGTACATGTATCAGAAAGATGGATGAGAACTCAATAGGGATCGACCAGAACACGAAAATAAACGAAGCTGGATAGAAACAAACAGCAATGCAGGCGAGGTGAGGAGAGCATGACAACAGCAAAAATTTGAACGAGCGAAACAGTAAACATGGAGATGGAGGGTTAGGGTTCGAACAAGCGATAGAATCAAGAAGAAGAATAACCCGGAGTACGAGCGGAATAACGAATGACACAAAATGGAATAATAAACCAAATAGGAAAAGCAGATGAGAGAGAGAGAGAGAGAGAGAGAGAGAGAAGTAAGCAGAAGTTAAGGAGCGAGGAAGGGAACGAGGGAATGACATGAGAGGAGTTGACAGAGGAGGTAAAACAAGCAGCAAAATAAACAAGTTGCGTGGACGGAATAAACCAAAGAAGCGTGAAGAAAATAACCAACGAATAATAATAAATAAATAACATGTATATGTACGTATAGAAAATGAATGATGAATCCCCAAAAGGAAGAAAGCAGATAGAAACCACAGCAACGTGGACCAGAGAAAGAGAGACACACACTCATAGAGGGAGAGAGACTGGGAGAGACAGCGAGAGAGACTGAGACAGAGAGACTGAGACAGAGAAAGACACAGTGCCTGAGAGAGACAGAGAGAGACAGCAAGAGAGACAGAGAGAGACACAGTGCCTGAGAGAGAGACAGAGACAGAGAGAGACAGCAAGAGAGACAGAGAGAGACACAGTGCCTGAGAGAGACAGAGAGACAGAGAGAGAGACAGAGAGACTGAGAAAGACAGCAAGAGAGACAGAGACAGAGACAGAGAGAGACAGTGTGCCTGAGAGAGAGACAGAGAGACACAGAGGCAGAGAGAGAGAGATAGAGCGACAGAGACAGAGAGAGGCACAGTGCCTGAGAGAGAGACAGCGAGACTGAGAAAGACAGCAAGAGAGACAGAGACAGAGAGAGACACAGTGCCTGAGAGAGAGAGAGAGAGAGAGACAGCAAGAGAGACAGAGACAGAGAGAGACAGCAAGAGAGACTGAGACAGAGAGAGACAGTGCCTGAGAGAGAGAGAGAGACAGAGACAGTGTGCCTGAGAGAGAGAGACAGAGACAGTGTGCCTGAGAGAGAGAGACAGAGAGACAGAGACAGAGAGAGACAGCAAGAGAGACAGAGAGAGACACAGTGCCTGAGAGAGAGAGACATAGAGACAGAGACAGAGAGAGACAGAGAGAGACACAGTGCCTGAGAGAGAGAGACATAGAGACTGAGAGAGAGATTAAGAGAGGGAGCCTCGTACCAGGATGCCCAGGCTGGTGGAGAAGAAGGGGGAGGTGAAGTCGATGACCTGGCTGCGGGCGGAGTTGATGCTGAAGGAGGTGACGGCCATGTGGGCGGCGCCGCTGAGCAGGTCCCCCACCAGGCCCGTCCAGCGGCCGTTCTTCATGCCGCCGTACTTCCCGTCGCCCACGATGTACAGGTCAAAGGTGAAGCCCATGTCCTCGGCCAGCTTCTCCAGCAGGTCGATGCAGTAGCCGTAGCAGCACTTCTTCAGGCGGGTGGGCACGGTGCCGTTGGGCCCCGCCAGGTTCTGGAAGAGGCCCTGCAGGCCCGCCGTGTCGTTGGTGAGGGGGTCCAGACACAGCTGGCCGGCGGGACACATGCCGTCGCCGTCCACCTCCCGCGTGAACACGAACGGGTGCTCCACCAGCGTCACCACGCGCACGTGGAGGCGCGCCACCCGGCGCCAGTCACCGATCCCTCCCCTGCCCCGGTGTGCCGGCCACGCCCCCTGGTCCATCACGACACGCCCCCGGCGCCAGCGCCCAAGCCGGGTCCAGGTGGGCTGGCCCAGGGGGTCCAGCTGGAGGGACCAGATGTAGTGGTGGGCCTCGGAGACCACGCTCTGACCACCACCTCCTCCACCAACACCACTCACACCGCCACCTTTGGCCTGACCGCCTCCCCGTGAGATGAAACCACTCTGGCCCTCGAAGGATGAGTTGGACAGGAACCTGGGGGAGAGAGAGAGAGAGAGAGAGGGAGAGGGAGAGGGAGAGGGAGAGGGGATGGAGGGAGAGAGAAATGGAGGGAGAGAAGCGAAGATGAAAGAGGGAGAAATTGAAGGGACATTTGCACTGATCCGTGTCTCGGCAACAAATTAAAAAGCCATTGTCAAATTAAATGTTTTAACCAAATTAGATGGTGTTGGCGTTTGGCAGTTTTAGACCCCAGTTCTTTACGCTCCTGTGGGTTCTCCCATTAGGCTGGCTGGAAACTCAGTGTCTCGGGCCAGAAAACCACACTCCTCTGGCCTAGTGTATGGAGGAAACACCTGAAGAATATTCCCCACTCATCTACATAAATACCGCACAAGCTGAATAATATCTTCTTCACTACACTACAAACCAAATATATGCAGTCCACTAACTTAGGTATACTCTAGTGACCACAACTTTATGTTTTCCATATTATTCCAAAGTTTACACAACGGACGGTTAATTACGTGTTAATTAAGAGTTTAGTTAGTGTATCTGGGGGCTGCAGGTCAGAGGAGACCCCCCCTGCAAGTGAAGTGCCTCACTGTGACTAATAAAAAAACTCTCCAAAACTCCCCAAACTTCCGACGCAGCCATCCAGGTATCTCCCCGGGTCCAAGGACCCAAGGACGAACGTCGCGCACGGGGTTTGGGTCGTAAAGCGCTACGCAAACTGATCGGAGTCTTCCTTTTATGACGCATTTCATCGCCACGCGCCGTTAGCCCGTTCCCTGACACGGAGCTGAGCGGAGGGCAGACTGCTTCTTGGAACTCAGCCTCAGCTATAAAAACACAAAGTTAAACAGCGGAGGAATCCTTCTCTCTCTCACACACAAACACACACACACACACACACACACACACACACAGGGGTATGAACGTGTTGTGTGAAAGCTACTGGGTTCGATCCCCAATGTCTCAAGCCTGCCTCTTGCGTCGTTACCCAAGGTAATTTGCGGTGAGTTCAGACAGGTGCCATTAAGCAGCAGGCAGGCGTTTGGGCGTCTTGCTCTGGGATGCCTACAGGTGAGGCTGCTGTGGACATTGGGAATCGAACCCAGAATCGCCACGGCACTAGTATCCCCCCCCCCCCCCCCCCCGCCTAGACTTCTTTAACATTACAGTTTACTGTTTAAAGAGACCCAGTCAGTAAATATAACTCTGTACCTGAACTCTTGTATACAACTGTGTACAATAGACCCATCTGTTCAGACTGGTCTTTGTCTAACCTTGTGTGTCTGTGTCCTTGTGTGTCTGTATTTCTGTGTTTTTATGTTTTATTGTTTCGTACTTTGTCTTATTTTAACTTTTTCACTCATGTGCAACACTTTGTGACTTTGTTCTGTTAAAGGTGCGATATAAATACATTTTACTTACTTACTAGAGCTGTGTTCTGATTGTACTAATGTAAATACAAATGCACTTGTTGTCGCTTTGGACAAAAGCATCTGCCAAATGCCCTAAATGCAAATGTGAATACAGCTGTCTACTATAGTAACTTGAGCCATGTACTGACTGTACTACAGAAAATATAGCCGTCTACTGGTGCTCTTTTGTAACTCAAGAGGTTGAGCAAGCCATTAGCCCTGCCAGGGTTGAAGGTTTGATTTCCCTTTGGCAGAGCAAGGCATTAACACTGCCAGGATTGGGGGTCCAATTCCCAGTAGGGCCATCCGATGCTAAGAATGTTACGCACCGACAGTATTGTGAGACATGTGCATTAATGCTGTCCACCAAATGGCATACAGTATATACAGTATATATATGTACTGTGTGTGTGTGTGTAGTATAGTAGTACAGTACAGTGTGCTACAACTGGACAGTGAAGTGTACCACAGTGCTCCGCTGTGCATTGACCACGGGCCCCAGAAGAGATGGATGAGGTGTTCATGTCTCCGCCGGCTAACAGGCTGAGGACATTACCGCCAAGCAGCTTATACACTCTGAAACAAGGAATATTCCTCCGGAGAGGAAACCCGGGAGACGGAGACACGATCAGATAAGTCTGTTTGAGCTGCGGAAATGGAGACGGATAAGCCAGTGTGGCGCGGCCTAAAACTTCTTATCGGTTGAGACCAGATACCTGGATCACTTCGGTCAATTCTCAGTCTCCATCCCTCTCTCTCTCTCAGTCTCTATCCCTCTCTCTCTCTCAGTCTCTATCCCTCTCTCTCTCTCTCAGTCTCTATCCCTCTCTCTCTCTCAGTCTCTATCCCTCTCTCTCTCTCTCAGTCTCTATCCCTCTCTCTCTCTGTCTCTATCCCTCTCTCTCTCTCAGTCTCTATCCCTCTCTCTCTCTCTCTGTCTCTATCCCTCTCTCTCTCTCAGTCTCTATCCCTCTCTCTCTCTCAGTCTCTATCCCTCTCTCTCTCTGTCTCTATCCCTCTCTCTCTCAGTCTCTATCCCTCTCTCTCTCTCAGTCTCCATCCCTCTCTCTCAGTCTCTATCCCTCTCTCTCTCTCAGTCTCTATCCCTCTCTCTCTCTCTCTGTCTCTATCCCTCTCTCTTGATCTCATTACTTGGTGTCCCTTTCAGCCTCTGTTCTCTGTCCCGTTCTTTACTTTTCTTTCTCTGTCACTCTCGTTTCGGTCATTTTTCATTCATAGACCCCTTATCTGGGCTCTCTGTGGCTCAATATCCAGCAGTCCAACTTAAGGCTAATCAGATCAATTATTTTATGCTATGTTTGCCAGGGTGTGTATGTGTGCTTATGCTTTTCTTTTCATTTCGTCTGGAGTCAGTTTCTCCCAGCGCCATCACCAGCTGGTACGTCCTGTGTGACCATCCATCACCTCCTGGACACTCCCTGGGGTGGTGGACGGTGGTGGTGTTGGCGGTTCAATGTCTGGCCAGAGGGCATCCATATCTCTCCCCCCCTTGTCACCTGCACTCTCCTATCATCTCCTCTGTGGTGTAGCCCGCATCGGAGGAAGACAAACACATCTCTATCCCCTCATCTCTCTCTTCTCCTGGACAGCCTCTCACCACCCCCGAACCCCCCCCCCCCACTCTCCCCCACTCTCCCTGTGGCCATAACTTCCAGGTGCCCATGTGGGCACGTCCTCATATCTGGACTCGTCCAGATGCCGTCCCCCACGGCCTTTGTCCTCACACCCATTGGCAGAGAAACATAGACCCTGGAATGCCATGGACCGCTTCGGCCTATTGCTTGGATACGTCGGGCCATGACTGGCCTGTAAACACATACAAGTAAGCGGGGTAGATGTGGTTTGTTCTGGATAAAAAGCACTATGATGTTTACGCAACACAGATAAATGCCTGGCTGACATCAAATGGACGACTGCGAACCACCTGAAGCTTAACCTAGACAAGACTGAGCTTCTCTTCATGCCAAGGAAAGACTGCCCTCAGATGGACCTACTTGTCACCATTGAGGACATCAACGTCTCCCCTGCACCGACTGCAAGGAAACTTGGCGTGGTACTGTCACGGTCTCGACCGTGTCTCCGGGCTCCCGGTGTTGGTGGGCGTGGCTCCGGGCTCCGGTGCCGCCCCTGCGTCTTTAGCGGCACCTGCGCTGCGCTCGCGCCTGCCGTCAATCTACAATCAGTGACAGTATAAGAACCCCGGCTTTCCACCCACTGGTCGTTGGATCATTGTTACAAACTACCTGTTGTTCTGTTGTTAAGTTACCTGTCAACTACCCGTATGGATCGCGATCATCGCCAGCCAGCCGATCATCGCCCTGCCTACCCGTCTGCCCGCCGATCCCTGCCTGCCGGTTCCCGCATCTGCCTGCCGCGCTCGCCACCCGTCCCGCTGGCTTCACTCCCGTTTCCTCCTTGTATGTATTCTCAATAAACACTCAGGACTGCATAACTCCAAGTCTGGGTCTTGCGTTTGTGTCCTCCTGCACACCACATGACAGGTACTGGATGACCAGCTGTCCTTCAACGCCAACATCCTGTCTGTGGCCCGATCTGTTGAATTGCCCGATCTGTTGAACATCCGCAGGATCCGGCCCTTCCTCCCACATTAAGCAGCACGGATCTTGGTCCAAGCACTCGTCATCACTCGCCTCGACGACTGCAACTCCTGGCTGGACTCCCTGCCTCCGCAATCAAACCCTTACAACGCATCCAGAACGCAGCAGCACGCCTGGTGTTCAACTTACCAAAATTCTCCCATTGCCACGAGAGTGAGCAGGAGGATCCAATTGCAAGACTCAGGACTCGGGGTTTTGGCAGTGCGGAGTGGTCTTTATTTATGGATACATACAGAGGAATACGGGAGTGACGCCAGTGGGACGGGTGGCGAGCGCGGCAGGGAGATGCGGGAACCGGCAGGCAGGGAGAGACGGGTAGAAACAGGTAGGCGGGTAGATCGGCTGGCTGGTGACAGGTGCAAGTCCATACGGGGAATACACTGACTAGACTAACAGGTATCTTCTAGCACTACATGACAAGACAATGGGTCCGACGACAGTGAGTGGAAAGCCGGGGGCTTTATACTGTGACTAATTGTTCATTGCGGGCAGCCGCGAACGTAGCGCAGGTGCCGCTAATCATCCAGGGCGGCACTGGCGCCCGGGAGGCCCAGAGACACGATCGCGATCGTGACACCCATGTAACCCCCCTCTTCCGTGACCTCCACTGACTACCGGTTATCCCGGTAATTAGATTCAAGGCACGTGTACTGGCCTATAAGGCTGGAAGTGGAACTGCCCCTACCTACCTCCAAACATTAGCCAGACCCCACACCCCAGCCCGAGCTCTACAACTTTGGCTAGACGACTGGTACCACCTTCACTATGAACAGGCTATGAACAGGCAAACATCGCTCTGCCAAGTCCCAACTCTTCTCTGTTCTGGCGGTGGTGGAATGAGCTCCTGGCTGATGTCAGGATGGCAGAGTCACTCACCAGCTTCCGCAAGAGACTCAAGACCCACCTGTTCAGAGTTCACCTGGACTCTACATAACCCCCCTCCTTAACAAGAGACTCAAGACCCACCTGTTCAGAGTTCACCTGGACTCTACATAACCCCCCTCCTTAACAAGAGACTCAAGACCCACCTGTTCAGAGTTCACCTGGACTCTACATAACCCCCCTCCTTAACAAGAGACTCAAGACCACCTGTTCAGAGTTCACCTGGACTCTACATAAACCCCCCTCCTTAACAAGAGACTCAAGACCCACCTGTTCAGAGTTCACCTGGACTCTACATAACCCCCCTCCTTAACAAGAGACTCAAGACCCACCTGTTCAGAGTTCACCTGGACTCTACATAACCCCCCTCCTTAACAAGAGACTCAAGACCCACCTGTTCAGAGTTCACCTGTTCTTAGATGTTGGTAATGCACTCAGAATGGTACGTCTGCTCTTATCCCAGCTATTATGCAGGCAACCTATCAATTATGAAACTCGTTCTATTAGCCTTGCAACTATGAATGCTTGAAACCTGCTCTATTCTTATCTTTATGTACCACAGTGATATATTGCTGTCTCTCCTTCAACAAATGTACTCTTTGTAAGTCGCTTTGGATAAAAGCGTCTGCTAAATGCCCTAAATGTAAATGTAAAAGTTTACATTTCTTAACCGATTTCAACTAGTCGTTTATATTCAAGGGTTTATGATCTGTGTGGAGTAAAAAAAACATATCGTATTATATATTATCTTTATCTTATATTGATATCTATATATCTATAAATAATATACAGTATATATAACATATTAGCGTTATAGTGCTTGTTAATCCAGGAAAAACATGTCTCTCCTGTTTACCTGTCCAGTCTTAGCCTCTCCTACAGTATATAGCGGCGACGTTGACGTACGATCCAAAGGCTAATGCAGCGTCTTTGCCCACCGCCCCCGAACATACATGTTAACGTGTGTAGTATGTACTATTTTAGAATTTTGTGCCTCACTTTTATTTAACCTTTTTTATCTGTGACTTCTTTCAGATACATGTCATTGAGGAGCAGGTAGGGGTTAGGTACGTCATCTTGCTCCAGGATGTGGACATTGTTCGTATTCATTTGTGTGTGCTTGTAGTGACGCTAACCATTTTCTTTTCGTCTTTTTTTGACAAACCAATGATCACAGCAGAGACCTTTTGGAAGGCGCCCCCGCAGGCTAATTGTGTTCCAAGTTCCCACTGATGTGTCCCTGATAAGTCAACAGAACTTCACAATCGGTGCCACCAGTACACGGTGCAGACCAGTGTATTCGATGTCTTGAATGGTCCTCGCTCTAATCTCATCTCCCCTCCCGACCCTGTCTGTGTGACCTTCTGCAACCTTTTGTCTCCACAACTCTCTCTCTCTCTCTCTCTCTCTCTCTCTCTCTCTCTCTCTCTCTCTCTCTCTCTCTCTCTCTCTGCGTGGCTGACTGTCTCCTCTGATCATCTGATCATCTGATGGCCTCCTCTCTCTCCCCCTCCAGCGCCATGCACCTGCTCCACACCTGGTTGCCCTGGAAGGCCACCAAACCCTTTTCCTCACCCTCGGGGGTTATGGGTGTGTGTGTGTGTGTGTGTGTATATGAATGTGTGTGTGTGTGGGGGGAGGGGGGAAATCATCATCTCGGCTCATTAAATGACACGATGTTCAGTCTATCCGTCTCTCTCCATGAGTGTTCACGGAACGTGCGCTTTGATGGGGCGGAGTGAACATAATCATAACATCATTACTGCGCGTTAAGCCACGCGGTTAGCATTCCAGCTGTTCGAATACTACTATTGGTTATATAGATATTTAGCAAGATGCTTTTTCATCCAAAGTGACTTCAGATACGAGTCTGATACGAGTCTGCCAGAGTTGTTTCTACAGAACACCTAGGAGGCTTTTCTGGGCTCCTCCGATGACCAGTGTGTGCATGTGTGTGTGCATGTGTGTGGTGTGTGACGACCGGTTTATCCTGTGTGCCTTGGTTATTCTCATGCACCACAGGTGTGGAGGCTCACCTCCAGCCCCAGAGTTTAATCAGCCTGACCGCTCAGGTGAGGCTGCTTCAACCAGCCATCCAACACACACACAAACAGACTCCACAATGTCATTAGACTAAGGAGCAGGTCGGGGTTGGTTAGGGCAAGTTACTCAAGGGGTTCAAGCTCTGAGCTTTTAGTCTGAGAGTGGAATGGATCACCCACTACACTAGCCTTCCCCCGAGTACCGTTCTCTCCATGTAGGTGTCAATAGGACCCCAATCTATCTCGTCTACCTGTAGGCGTTGGAGCGCAAGATGCCCCCTGACCCCGACCTGCTCCTAAATGACATGTATCTGAATTCACTGGGAGTCACTTTGGATACAATCGGCTAAATGATTAGCCTGTTGATACTGTAAATAATAAGTAGTATAATCGAGTAACATTCATTGTAAATAATTGGAATCACATTGGCTGATCTTTATGTATACCATGTTGCTTATGCGCTTTTATTGAATGCATATCTATTTACATATCTATCGGCACTATATAAATGCAGTCCATTTACCATTTACCCCTACCTGCTCCTTAATGAGTCATCGTTAATCGGGTAAAATTAATTCCAATTAATGTAATCACATTGACTAATCTTTAATTATACCGTGTTGCCGATGCGGTTTTATTGAATGCATATTGATTTGATTAGGTGGGGATAGATGGAACCAGTTGAGAACCAGCATTTTCAACCAAGTTCCTGGGTGTCACGGTCCTCATCTGGGATCTTGATCTTGGAGGATTTTGATCTGATCTGTGATGGACTCGCTTGATCGCCTCCACCTGACAGCCGAGGCTACGCCACCTGACAACCCCATCACGCGGCAACACGCCTCAAGGATACCGCGACCCCTGGGACTGTCGGTCGGCCTTCACCTCCACCGCCGTGCCAAACCCATTATCTATCTATGTCAACAGCCTAGCCCCCCAACTCCACCCCACCAATGCTTCCCAACTCAATTGTCAATAAGCCCATGACACAACATGCTTGTTCAATGGTGATTACTTTTAATGAACCTGTCACATCCGTCAATCAAGGACAGTGTCACCCTCTGCTTTAACTGCACCTGACCTTTGACCGGTTTTGTGAAATTGTAAATCTGTTACGTACAGGGTACAGGGTTAGACTTACAAACGCTTTGATATGGATATGATTATACACACACACACACACACACACACACACACACACACACACACACACACACACACACACATTTATTCACAGTACACAACTAGAATTGAATTACAGGGCGAAGGACATGGTTGACATATACAACATGTGGATTGTGGTAGAAGAAGGCGCAAGTGTAGCTGCCAAGATGCGGCCATTGCAGAGTCAAAGCCAAACACATAAACTCTCTCTCTCTCACACACACACACACACACACACACACACACACACACACACACACACACACACACACACACACACACACACACACAGACACACACACACACACACACACACACACACACACACACACACACACACACACACACACACACACACACACACACACACACACACACACACAAGGTCTGCAGCCATCATCATCAGCTGAGGTCAACTGATGTCGGCTGGAGAGTTGGAGAGGTCTGTAGTGGTGCTCTGGAGCCATATGATGAATAAATAGGTTCCCACAGTGGGGCAGACAGGGTCGTTGACAGCTCCACCAGATGGTCTGTGTTATGGTGCTTGATCTGGGAACGCTCTACAATACAGGTTCATTAATGAACCATCAATTAATTAGTTGACACCGCAAGTGTTATTATATAGCATGAGCATACGGGTTCAGATAGGGCTAGGGGTAGAGGGTAGCGGGTGGCCGGTTAATGTATAAATGAATACCTTAGTAAACATGAACACCATTAGTCAATGATTACTAGGCCATTAGTTCACTGTTGATTCGCTGTTAATTAATAAGATAAGATAAAACTTTATTAATCCCGTGGGAAATGCTTAAGAAGTTATTACTGCATTGGCTGATGTTAATGAATGGTTAATGAATGTACCCTTGTTGTAAGGCGTTCCCGCCAATATTAAGAATCACATGCCAGAGAGGTCTGTGAACTATTTTACTGAGTCACCATGTATTCTAGTTCAGAAGCATTTTTCCCCCCCGAAAACTTTTTCCACTCCGCACTTTTCTGAACGAAAAACAGCGTCGGAGAGTGCTGGCCCAGCAAACCTCAGCGACACAGCCTGCAACACCCCGGGCCTCTATTCAGCAAACCTCAAACCTCCCATCGTGGCGGAGACTGAGAACCGCTCCTCTCCTCGTCTCCTGCACCGCGACTCCCAGACGCGATTTCTGCCCACGTCCACCCATAGGCAACAACAAGACGTCCCCCTGATCCTAATGACGTATATGTACTCACTGTGTCTCACGCAATGCATTCAAGCCCTTGCTCATGTGACTCGTAAAATAGTTTTGAAGCCAGTAGATGAGTCCCAGCAGTAGCCCATTCTAGCCTCCGAGAGTCTAGCATAGAGAATACCCAGCCAATTATAAAAAAGCCTTTAGCGCTGTCATACAGCCTGCAAGCCGAAACACTTTGAATACCAGATTGTGCTGTCTGTGGGGCTGATTGGGGGATTATAAAGGGGATCTGGGCAGGGCGAGGGGGGGTCTAATTGTAAACCAGTGGCGTGTGATTATGCTCCATCATGGCTGTTCACGGGGGCCTGCCCTGGATGAATCCAAATTGCCCCAGCTAGGCCTCACGGCCTCTGCAGCCTAATTTAATCCATCACACGCGGCTTTTAGTGCATACCATACCATTAGAGCGCTGAGTGGGCGAGCGCACGTGTGCATGTGCTTGCATGTACACACGCATGCACGCGCATGTCTGCACCCGTGCGCATCGACCGGTGCCGCATGCCGGCTGTGTGTGAGGAATGTGTGAGTCTACGCCATCGATTGGAGAGATGGAGGAAGGGGGGGGGGGGGGGGGCGGGAAGAGATGAGAGATAGCCACTCAGCGTGTGTGTGTGTGTGTGTGTGTGTGTGTGTGTTAGCGTGTGGACGTGTGGGCGCTGTGCGTACGTCTTACCTGGCCAGGTAGGCTCCGGAGCTGCCGTTCGCCTGCTGCTGGATGTCCATGCAGTTGGTGGTGCCCGGGATGAGCGCCAGCGCAGGGTTCTCCCGGGCGGCACTGCCCACCGCCCGGGCCACCAGCTCCAGGGCGTCCTGCACGTAGTGGTCCAGCAAGGGGGTGCCCATCACGCCGTGGGCCAGCAGGCCCAGCGGCAGCCCCTCGGTCCGCAGCTCCGCCACATTCTGGCTGTCCCCCAGCACCCAGTGGAAGTCCGGCAGCATCATCCGCGTGGCCAGCGTCCAGAGGCGCCGCACCTCGCGGATATCGCAGCCGATGGTCACCACGGTGACCGTAGAGGAGGAGGAGGAGGGGTCCCTCAGAGCCTCCAGGCGACGCATCAGAGCCTGCTGCTGGTCCCACTTGGATGGCGATGAGGTCGACGAAGAGGAGGTTCCCGAGAAGAAAAAGGGGAAAGACGACGAAGATCTGGACGATGTCGAAGGCGACGATGGCGTCTCTGCTCGCGGCCAATCGCCCGCCGCGCGTTGTACTCCTGTGCCCAATGGCGACGGTGATGATGATGAAGACGATGACGGTGAGGAGGAGTCCGGTGTGTTGGTGAGGTTGACGAAGGCCCCCAGGTGGAAGCGGGTGTTGTTCTTGACCAGGAGGAGGAACTGCGAGACGTCCGTCTCCTGGCAGAGCAGAACGCTGACGTCCCACCAGCCGTTCTTCATCAGCAGAGAGTAGAGCAGCTGGGCCGCCGGTGCCTCCACCGAGCGCATCGCTGCCTGGAAGTGGAGAGGATTCTGGGAAGGGATGCGGGGGGGGGGGGGGGTAGATCAGAGATGAAGGGGGGGGAGGTAGAGTGTACAGGTTACAGCACTCGTCGGCCCCGCTCTGTGAGTTTGCGTGGTCTACCACTTTGTGGCCGAGCTGTTGTTGCTCCTAGGCACTTCCACTTCACAGTAATAGCACTTACGGTTGACCGGGGCACATCTAGTAGGGCAGACATTTCACAAACTGACTTGTTTGTGAAGATGGCGTCCTATGACAGTGCCGCACTCAAAGTCACTGAGCTCTTTACGAACCATTCTGAATTGTAAATGTTTGTCTGTGGAGATTTCATGGCTATGTGCTTGATTTGATGCACGTTAGCAATGGGTGTGGCTGAAACACCTGAACTCAATAATTAGTAGCGGTGTCCACTGACTTGTGGCCATATAGTGTATCTTTGAGCAGCTATTTAAAAAAAAAAAAAGAGGAGGACAAGGCATGTTTGGACCAGGCCGTCTCTGGAGACCGTCGTGAGACATTTGTTGGCTCTGAAAATGAAGGCGAATTGGCGGCGGCGAGACCACCCGGTTAATGCAGATGCGTTCCTCCCTTCGCGTGCGGCAAGCGGGAGAGCAACGAGTTTTTGGAGCACAGTGAAAATTTTGTTTTTAAGGCTAAATGCCAACAAATATGGATTGAAGCAGAATATTTATGGCCCTGTGCTCCTTGTCATGTTGTGAATTTTTTAAACAAATAAATTTTGGACTTTGGACAACTCTCTGGAGTTATTGGAAATGTTTGGATCACATGAGTCTGAAATAATTCTATGCAGCCACCACTGGAATCTAATTCTACTAATAGTAGAATACTAATACTAGCATGTAAAAAATAGATGCGCAGCAGAATGTTGATTTAGATTGATATGTCTGTGGTATTTCTGACATGAGTAACGTTACTAGGTATACTAAAATTCACTACCACATCATTATTATACATACATTTCTAAGCTTAAAAAAGCTCTGGCCCATCAACATTTTTCCAGGCCCGGCCATTAGCCACATTCTGTATCCACCACTGCTCCCTATGCCTTGAGTGTATGAATACGTATCAAAAGTCACGGGGGGCAGTATACCAAAAATCCTCTGATGGACGCGAGATGGAAACAGTGAAGAACAGATCGCACAAAACGGTGGTGAATTTTGAAAAGTTCTGTGAGATGTGAAGATACTGATTATGCTTTTTTTTATTTTCATCAGTAGAATGAGGGAAACATGCGCTCTGTCGTCATGTCGGGATACGTTTAAAATGTAGGAGGAAGATAGATGCTGAGAGCGAGGGACGGCAAGGTGAGGCGAGGCTGCGAGGGGGTAGAGAAGCCAGGGGCGGTGGTTTGGGAGAGAGCCATCAAAGGCAGGCTCGGAGCAGAGGAGGGAGAAAGATAGAGGAGTGAAAAAGGGAAGTGTAAAAAGTGAGAGCAGAAGGAGGAGGAAGAAGAAGAAGGACCCACGGGTTGGGGGGGTAAGAGATTGGAAGAAAGCCAATTGAGAGATGGATCGATGGGGGTGTTGGGGGAGATTGAAGGGACAATGATGGGGGGCGGGGTGGAGGGGTGAGATGGATAGAAATGAAAGTCTGGTGGATTTTTCTTTTTCGGGGCACCGAGAAACAAGAGAGAGTGAGGACCGGGGCAGGATAAAATGGAGGAGGAGGAGGAGGCGATGTTATCGGTGAGTGAGGAGCCGAGGAAGAGCAGGAGAAGGTTTGTGGAATGACGTTGGAGAAGCTCAAAGAGTTACAAGGGGAATAAGAGAAAGAGAGAGAGAGAGAGATTCTCTGCGATTGAGCCAATGAAATGTCATGGAGGGTGCAAGGTGAGATAAGGAGGTGAGCAGAGAACAAGGTTTTTTTTTGTTAAAGCGCTCCTGTTAGACTTCAGGGCGCTCCTCCTCGGAGATCAATGTGTTCCGCCCAACTCAGTTGGGAGAACATAATGGTTTTCAGCCCTCCACTGACTTCTCCCGCTCTCATGAATATGATTACCCACGTCCTGAGAGATATCTGTATGGCTACCCCTGGATGTAAAGGGGCAGGGAAGAGGACGGCGACCATGTATCTGGATAATCTGGTGTGTAAACGGTCGCTACTAGACTCCATTTATTCATTGCGATACCGTGGCCAATGGGAGAGCTTCACCCACCCCCACACACACGCGTACACATCTTCATCGTCACAGATAAATAAACACACACTCACACATGCACAGATTCACACTTACACGTGTACACACACTCACACACTCACCCTTGCACAAACACATACACACATACACACTGAATCACAAACAGACACACACACACACCAAATAGCTTTTGTGTGTGTCATGGTTTAGTTAATATGATGATATTGGGACTTCATCACATGCTATGGTACAGGAAGTACAGGAATAAGATGGTGACAGATGGACAGGCAGGCAGGCAGCAGGGCTAATTAATCCGTTAATTCGCGGTTATGATGGGGGGGGGGGGGGTGCTCCGTTAATTTGCGGTTCTGATCCGGGAGGGGGGGGGGGGCTGGATATTGGTGGGGACATGTCCCCAGCGTTCCCACTAAATTCTACGCCCATACCTATGTGTAAATAAAAGCACATTTCATAATGCAATTGCCGGAACATGTTTTTACTGTAATACAAGTCTTTTTACGTTAGTTTTTCCAAATAGAAAGAGTCCAAGTGTCATTCATTTCAAGTATGAAATATTTATTGCTCCTTTTTCACTTAGACAATTAGTAAACTAGGCCGTGTTTCCCATACATTGATTTATTTGTGGCGGTTCACCAGTTCGCCAGATTATGTCTTAGTTTTAACTTGAAAATGTCTAACATTTTCACACACAGAGAAAGAAGCTCTCAAATTGCACCAGATTGATGCATTTTAAGTTTAAAATGTCCGCATTTTTAACTTACTCTATCCATGTTGAGGAAACAGTCTGTTCCCCGTTATCGTTAACGTTACCGCTAGTAGTAACGTTAGTAGTCGGTGTTTGCTTTTTCATGTCAAACACAGTGCAGCTCTCTTGTCTCAGGTTAATGCCGTGCGAGTGTTGCCACCCACGCCAGCTATGGTCTGATCACAAATATTGCATTTTGCACCGTCCCTACTTTTTACAAAATGTAACCAGACCTTGGACCGTGGTTTGGACATTTTTCCACTCTCCGCAAATGCGCTCCCGAGCAAATAATCAAACATCCACATTGCTCGGTGTTTACATGCGTAGTAACGCGAAGGACGCGTTTACTTTTTCCATCCAACCAGCAGTCACTTCTTCTTCTTCTTCTTCTCTGGGTTTACTGGCAGATCGCAAACAACTTCACGGTGCATACCACCACCAAAACCAGCAGTCACGTTAGATTTTAGAACAAATATAGTGATTGGATGAGAGACGAGGAAAAAAAAAAAAAGGTACCGAAGTTTGGCACCGAATGTTCTGACCTCTGCCGGTGCTCGGTAGTACCGCAGTGATTCGGTCGGTACCAAAAAGTACAGAATTTCGATACCCAGCCCTAGCAGGCAGACTAAGAGTGGGACAGACAGACACACAGATAGACAGGGCTCTGGCGGATCTATAGTACGGCAGCATAAAGCCCAGAGAAACCAAAGGGAAAGTCAGTTTTCAGTCAATCATCCAGCCGATAGCATGCTCTCAGAAAGTATGAAGTATTGTCGTCGTATACAGCACTGTTATACCCTATGTGTGTGTGTGTGTGGGTGTGTGTGTGTGTCTCGCTCTCTCTATCTAGCCCTCTCTCTCTCTCACTCTCTCTCTTTCTGCCACTGTTACGGCTTCGAGTGTAACCAGAAATAAGGGGGGAAAACGGAGGAGTCAAAAGGTACAAACGCATTTATTCCAGTAATTCCAACTGCCCAACAACGGGTCCAACAACGAGTCTGACGTGCCCTCTGTTAAGCCACACGTCACTCGGCCAGCCACGGTCTGATGCCACAGGTCTGCCACGCTGCCACAGGTCTGCCTGAAATGCTGCCTGCCATGAGAGGCGTGGGGGGCTGCGCTCCTATAGCGGAGG
>PIJE02001062.1:8568-36166 GCA_002895965.2 Coryphaenoides rupestris | reverse complement strand
GGGGTGATGAGAGAGAGCGATGCAGGCGATGGATGGAGAGAATGAGAGGAGGGAACAGTTTGTGGAAAAATTTTATGTTTTATGTTCTTTGGCAATGGACATATCCTACTTTTCCCAAGCCAATAAAACACTTTGTATTTAGTATCAAAGTTAAAACACACCATAAACATAATTATAATTATTATAATTATAATTATTATAATAATTATAATAATAATAATAATGCAGTATTTGTTTTCCGTTACTTAATCGCCTTACTTTTGAAGTATGTATAGCCAAGAAAATGAATGAATATCAATGGTTAATAAACTACATTTTAACCCAAAAGTTATTGAGGCAGTAGAGTTTTGGCATCGAACACAGTTTTTTCATCAAATGTATGCGGGGAGGAAAAATGAATAAATAAAAAAACGGGGTGATGAGAATTGAAAGATAGAGAGATAAATTATCAAATGATTTGATTAACATTAACATTCGTGATATGATGAAAATCTGAGCCATGTTTCGTAATTTTCCTCCCATCTTAAATTAATCATTCATCATCCATCATTCACAACACAAAATTAAAATGTAATTAATTACTGTCTATTATCATTTATAGTTAACAGCAGGACTCTAAATGTCAATGTCCCATGACTAATGTGGAGTTCCTGCTCCATGATATTAGCCTGATTTTTCTGCAGGCCTGCTTTGCGTCATTATTGGCATATCAGGGCAGCAGTGTCTCCTGAATGAACTGCCTGTTCTCAAAATTGCGGCCGGAAATCGAGAGATTTAATTTTCCAGAAACTCTCTGTACGTCCATCCCTGCCTCTTCTGACACTTCTGTTCGTTAGTATTCCTGGGCGTTCTTCCTCGTCGAGCCCGGCTCTCGCTTAGACCTGCAGTTTGTTCTGGACTGTCAACCTATCTGTCTGTCTGTCTGTCTGTCTGTCTGTCTGGCCGCCTGCCTGCTTATCTGCTTGTCTGTCTGTCTGGCTAGCTGTACGCGAGGTTGCGATCAGAGCGTCATTGTCAGCAGTCTTGTGTCCCCTTGTCATTCTGTCAGAGGTCTGAACATGTCCCTCTGTCGGCCTCTCAGTCGGTCTGTCTGTCTGTCTGTCTGTCCACCTCTCTGACTTTCTGTGTGTCTCTCGCTCTCTCTCTCTCTCTCTCTCTCTCTCTCTCTCTCTCTCTCTCTCTCTCTCTCTCTCTCTCTCTCTCTCTCTCTCACCCTTCCTCTCTACCTATCTCCCTCTCGCCCATTCTCGTTCTCGGTCGATATCTCTCTTCTCTCAACTCGATTCAAAACAGCTTTATTGGCAATATATGAAAATGTAAATCTCCCAGAAAATTGTTGTCTGTTGTTTGTTTGTTGCTTTGATCCAGATTTTATCAAATGTTTATCAGAAGAAGGACTCAAATGAGAGAGCGAGACAGAGAGAGGGAGAGAGTGTGTGAGAGAGAGTGTGACAGAGAGAGAGAGAGAGAGAGAGAGAGTGAGAGAGAGAGAGTGAGAGAGAGAGAGAGAGAGAGAGGAGAGAGAGTGAGAGAGAGAGAGAGAGAGAGAGAGAGAGAGAGAGAGAGAGAGAGAGAGAGAGAGAGAGAGAGAGAGAGAGAGAGAGAGAGAGAGGACATACACACAGCACGCTGACTACAGAACACCTGCTCGGAGCCGACGTTCTTAATTCAGCAAGGTCATTCCCCCGGAGCGCGAACTCTGTCTGGTGGCTTAGCGGTGTGTCTCAATGCATCAATATGGTTCTCAAGCAGCCGGTCGATTCTTCATATATGTCTACGGTCCAACTGCCTTTCATTTGAAACAGATTCACCTCTTCTTCCTCTGCCAAACTGAGTTTCAGTTTTGTGTTCAAGTTACCGATTTTCTGTGGCAAGGCCATGTTCTTCTTCTTGGAAGCTGAGTCACATATCAATGAAGCAAGCATCTTTTTTTCCTAGCCTCTTTGAAAGACATTTGAAATGTTCAACGTTCAATGAAATGTTTTATGAAATGTCTTACTTCGTGAACAAGGCATGGAAGAAAATGGAAGTAAACATACTTAAAACAAATGTACTAAGGATGAGTTCCTCTCCTTAAAATTCTTTCCATGAATGAACGTCGATGACAAAACGCGACACAAAACGTGTGAATATACTGTGGCTGGTAGAGTGTTAATGTGGGCTTAACTGCTGCTGTGATAATTAGTGAAGTTATTACATTTAGATGAGTCTACTTTAACCACCGACTAAGCTTATAACTCTGCCTGGCGGAAACAACGGGGCCTCTGGGACCTGACTGGAAAGCAACAGGGCTTCTGATTGGAGGAGAGGTAGGTACACCAGAGAAGCCCAGAAAGCCATTATATTTGCCATCTAAGTCAGCAAACAAATACGGAAAGTAAGTAAACACATTGACTGACTGTGAATTCAGATGCATGCCGGGAGCGATAAAGAAAATCTTGCTCAAGGATGTCTACAGGTGGACTTCAGGCATTGAGTTTGAACCCAGAATCTTTCAGGCTGGAAGTCAAACAACGCAAAAAATCGGTATGCAGCCCCGGTGTATACTTTTTACTACTATGATTTAATTACAGATCAAAGTTGATATTTACGTTCCAGACGTTCCGACCTGGAATGGAATTTTCAAAGACGCTGGCTTCAGCCTTTTTGTCTGAGAAGTGAGTCTTTTAATGCTTTTTAACTCTTATCTATTATACTGTCTGTATGCACCAACTACCACAGCAAATTCCTCGTATGTGAAAACTACTTGGCGAATAAAGCAATTCTGATTCTGATTCTGATTCTGATTTTAACTTGGCATGTTTTCATTAATCCCTGATCCCCATATCATGGACATTTTATGATTTAGTACCTTTTAAGGCAGGAGTTGTCTCTTCAGAACAACTCCTCCTCAGGCGCATAGACCTGTATACTGGACAAGGTCACCGTTGGAAATGGTTAGACCCGTTGTCGTGTCGTGTTTGGTGTTGGTCAGCATTGTATTGTGTAAGTTGAGTGCAGACGCCTCCTCTGCTTGTGTTTTGCATGGGAGCGTGACACCAGGGGGTCGTGTGTGTCTGTGATTTCGCTTCCATGAGTGAAATGTCGTCTCAGGTACTACAGTACTCTTCATACGGCCCCAAAGACTTGGAGAAAGTGAGGAATATTTTGACGACAATCTTTTTTGTCAGGTTGTTGCTTTCCAGGGCTCTGGGAATTTCCCAATGTTCAAACCAAATGTTCTAAGCTGAACTGGAATAAGTGAACCTACCAGTGTGTCTGTCTGTCTGTCTGTCTGTCTGTCTGTCTGCCGTCTCATGCTTTTCCGTCCTGAAAAGTAATTTAGATAACTGTCATTATTACATATTACACATTCATATCCTAGAAGTGCAGATCATTCATCGATAATCAGAGTCATTGATCGTGACATTGCGTGATTTTCAGAACAGCAGGCCGAGCAGGCCATAAATATTTGAACTCCCAATCGTTTCTCCAAGGTTAATGGATCGAAGACGGAGGAAAAAAGGAAGGAGAAAAAAAAGGTTGAAAGTTGGTGTCAACAGACGTATATTAATATAGTCAGAGAGAGCATAAATAATATACACACGCGTCACCCCTGGGAACGACTTCAGGAAGATCAAACATGCAATCATGCGATTCCTTTTCCCCGCGTGGCCTACTGATCTATCACCGCTCGTAACGCTCCAGACTGGTGTTGATGGAGACGGCGAGGAAGGCTCAAACGCTCACCGAGATAAACGCTGGAACCCTTCATCGCCCGTCAGACATCACTGAGGAAAGCTCAGAGTGAACAGTGCAGGCTTGATTGCTTTTAACTTCCCGTGCCCAATCAGAGGAATATCAGATGACATATATTGGTGGTGGTGGTACAAGTGTGTGTGTGTGTGTGTGTGTGCATGTCTGTGTGTCTGTGTCTGTTTGTCTGTGTGTGTGTGGGTGCGTGTGCATATAGTATCTTGGCGCCTGTTTTAGGAGCATTATGTTTTAGTGTTTAGCTGGATGGCCGTCGAGAAACAGAGCAAGAACAACCTTGGCTGCGACCGCGGCCCTTCTTGATAACTAATCACCGGCGATATTGATTCTGATCCGGATCAATAAAGGTGCCGACCAGATCCATTCGTTTTGGCTGACTGTGTTGACATAGGCCCATTCACGCTGCTTCATTGGGAGCGGCGTATACCTGATGTGTGTGTGTGTGTGTGTGTGTTCTTTGTGAGAAAAAACTTCAAGACACAACACTTCACATTTGATTTAATCTGACTTGCTAGCGGAGGAGTGGGTGTGGGTTGAGTTATTCATATGACCACCGCCGCCGCCGCCGCCACCACCACCACCGCCGCCGCCACCAACTCGTATCTCTGCACAGATGTATTAAGGCTATGAACACTATCTCAAGATTAGAGTTATTCATATTATCAGCACCCACAACTAGTATCTCCAAATAGATTTGTTTATTATAAGCTGCTATCAGCAATTTTTTGCTGGCCTCGCCTCCTTTTATTTAGATTGATTCTCAAGTATCCGGCTCTGTGGTAATAGCCAGCAGTCAAACGAACGCATGAGAGCTGTGAGACTCAATCAAAACACAATTGAATCCAAACAAAGTGTGTGTGGTGGCTGATTGCTGCTTTAGCATTATGAGCATCTTCACACAACACTCATTCTCTGTGTGTGCATAGACTCCTAACTCTGACCATGTTTTCCTGTTTTCTTCCGTCTTTACACATTAGGAGTAAGTGACAAACACCTCATGTCGTCCACGGAGCACATAGTCCTGCAGTTAGATGCTAGATATTTTTAATCTAGACATCTACACATCTCTTCTGGAATCTAGTGTGGGTTAGGGTGTATAACATAGGCTTTTTTGATTCTATCGTATCTACATTATTTCATCGTCTCTTTGATTTTATCTTGTCTATATTCATTTTGTAATTAATTAAATGAAATAATTTCCTGTCAAATCCATAACCATTCCTCCCGTATTGGGAGTGGAAAAAAACTTTTGCACTTTCAAGTAATCAGGAAACAGATTTCTATTTCTATTTCTATTTCTTAATTTAAAACCGTTTTACTTGTTATTTCCACAGTTTTAGGCTCCCCATTATGGCACCCATTGCACTCCTAACCCTCCCTAGAAGGAGGGATTCCTGTTCCTGCATTCCTTCCCAAGTTTTCCTCCTTGCTAATGAAGGGGTTTTTCCTTGTCCTATAGAGTTGGCATTCCCATGCTGTTTCCGCAGAGCTTCAGGCACTGTGTAAAAGCTCTTTAATTCCATCTCTTGGCTTGGACTGGCTATAATATTGCAGTTTTATGTAAATGATGTGGAGAGGGATCTAAAGTATTCCCTCCTGCTCCTTGGTCAGGAGTGATGTCATGTTGTCACACTGTGATGTGATTGGTTCTCTAAACTTCAGCTTCAGCTTTGATCAATACCCCTTCACTCGCCCCTTGGGCTGCTTATTGTTACACCCAGGCTGAGTAATTCATCTCTCTCTCTCTCTCTCTCTCTCTCGCTCTCTCTCTCTCTCTCTCTCTCTCTCGCTCTCGCTCTCGCTCGCCCTCTCTCTCTGGCAGACGACACTGGCTGCCACTGAGTAGCATGCCAATATCGACACATGCACACACACACACACACACACACACACACACACACACACACACACACACACACACACACACACACACACACACACACACACACACACACACACACGGTGTATGTCCTGTGATGCTGATCTCATGCTGTTGTTGGCCTCGTGCTAATCAATAGGGTGTCATGAACTATGATAGAACACCACCGAGGCATCACGGGCATGCTAGCCCTGAATGCTAATGCTAATGTTGAGGTTAGGTGCTGCTGCGTCAGCCGATGTCGAGGGTGCTCTGTACAGGCTGTTTTGGAAATGTTCTGTCCGTATCCGTGACCTGGGCACTTTTCATTCCAGTACAATGCAAAAGGATTAGTATTCATGTATTGCTCAAACTGTGCCAACTTTTGTGGAGTTCAGACTGAGCGTTCCCACCCTCCCCAAGGCCAAAGAAGTTACTGACATCAAATAGGGTCGGATTGACATTCGTTCGACTGTTGCCCAGCCGACCGAAACGAACCGGTCCAATAACGGATCAATGTGAGAGATGGTGGTCGTCGATCGGTAGATGCCACCGAGGAGCCCACCCAGCAGGCTGACTCCCCCTCTCAGATGATATGAAAATGATCAGGTCCTGGTTAAAAACCGGCCAGACAGAGTCATTGATAGCAAACCGCGTTTTGCTCTTATTTAGTTCAGCAGATTCCAAAAAAGTTCTGTCCAGCTTCTCTGTTGAACTTCCTCTTCCAGCGGTGTGGTTCCCATGTCAACACAACAGACGAGACTATTATGGCTCAATGTTCTTCAGAACTTTCTCTGGGGTTTAGAAGTTCAAAGGTCAACAGTCATGACATCACACGATGAGGTTTTTTTGTGACCTCATCGTCTGCTGTTATTTAGCTTTTTTTTTGGGTAATTGGGCTCTAAGAGGCGAGATTGGTCTCAAAATGAACACATTATGGGCTCGAGCGAACTAAAATCCCTTTGGTACCACAGAGGACCCCCTCGGCTGGAGGATTATGGGTAAGCCTCTCTTGACGGAAAGAAGCTGTTAAATGAAAAAGTCAAACACGCTCACATACGCACATACGCACATACGCACATACGCAGGCCTTTTGCACACTCGCACGCATACACACAAGCGAACGTCCCGATTTCACATACCCCCCAAAACTTTGCACAATATGAATCAGAGCCATAAAACAGGCTTATGAGTGTTCTGACAGTGTCGTTGTCACATTAAGACTCCCGCTGAGTCGCTAATGGAGTCCCGTCTTGCTCTGGGTCGCCTGAGGGATCTGTGAGGTTGAGCCTGGTGTTCAGTGACACGTTGTGCCACTCTGTAATGAAATGCTGATACCGTATCAATACACAGCGTGGTCGTGGGAGTCACAGCACAGACGCTCAAATGAGTCCTGTCACTTTAAGTCAGCTGTCACACAGAATGTAATGCATGGTTGGATTTGTGCTATACAGTAGTTATGCAATGATTCGCAATGTTTGCTGTGTGTGTGTGTGTGTGTGTGTGTGACTGTGTGTCAAGGCATGTTTGTGTGTGTGTGTGTGTGTGTGTGTGTGTGTGTGTGTGTTTGTGATATTTTTTTTTCCCAAGGTGCGAGTGGTTTCAAGTGTCGAGGTTGAGGAGTTGAAAACATCCGTCTTCTGCTCTGACAATGAGGAATTGTTTCTTCACACACTCATCGAAGACAAGCTCTCTCCCTCCCCTCCCTCTCTCCCTCTCTCCCTCTCTCCCTCTCTCCCTCCTTCCCTCCCTCCCCCTCTCTCCCTCTCTCCCTCCCCTCCCTCCTCTCCCTCTCTCCCTCTCTCCCTCTCTCCCTCCTCTCCCTCTCTCCCTCCCCTCCCTCCCTCTCTCCCTCCCTTCCATCTCCTAAAACCAACACAGCTGTCAGTTGGACGCACATTAGACATATTTGATGTTGGTTTAGAGACACACACCACACGTATTTAACGTTTGCTTAGACTCACACCAGACTTATTTAATGTTCGTTTAGACGCACACAAGATATATTTAATGTTCGTTTAGACGCACACAAGATATATTTATTGTTTGTTTGGATGCACACAAGATATATTTGACGTTTATTTAGAGTAGACTCACACCAAGCATATTTAACGTTTGTTTAGACGCACACCAAACATTTGTAACATTTTTTTAGATGCACACGAGACGTACTATCATAGAGTAAGATGCCCTAACCCCTACCTGCTCCTTAATGACCTGTCTCTGTACTGTCTAACCCCTACCTGCTCCTTAATGACCTGTCTCTGTACTGTCTAACCCCTACCTGCTCCTTAATGACCTGTCTCTGTACTGTCTAACCCCTACCTGCTCCTTAATGACCTTGTCTCTGTACTGTCCTAAACCTGCTGTTTCATGACTGTAATCTGAAATACCTGTGAGCTCTGTACTGTTTACTGCCCTCTAACTAACCCTACTGTGTCCTGTAATCCTAGATGACCTGTCTCGTACTGTTTTACTGTCATGCAATCATGTCAACTAACCTGCTCCTAATGACCTGTCTCGTACTGTACCCCTTTGACTGCTCCATAATGACCTGTCTCACTGTCACTGTCTAAACCCATACTGCCATTCCTTAATGACATGCTCTTGCTGTTAACCCCTACTGTTCCTTAATGACTGTCTCTGTACTGTCTAACACCTACCTGCTCCTTCATGACATGTATCTGAAATCACTGTGAGCGGCTTTTGGATAACAGTCCCCTCTAAATTACATTAGTAAATGTGAATAGTGAATCCAGATGTTTGTCACTGTATCTGTGTTTCATGTCATGGCAATTCCATGTCAACTGCAAAGTAAGCGTCCTCTCTTTTAGACTTTGTTTGGTCTGTTATCTCACTTTCACAAACCCATTTCCCATTTCCTTAAAAGAACAAAACTACTCAAAATAATGAAGAAAACACTTCACAACACATGACCCAATAACACTCGCTAGGATTTAGAAATGATGAGACCACGACTGGCTCATGTGATCAAAGCAGGGGGAGGATTTCAATACTGGCAAGAATAGGAAAATTATACTGTAGTAGAAATGTATTATATTTTAGGAATACTTTGTCCGACTCTGCCCTGAGGAAGTGCAGAGGAGAGCCTGGTGACCTATTTCATAGAATTACTTTTTATTAATGTTTTTTTTATTTCTTGGTGGTTTAAAGATTATGGCCAAGCTTTATTTGAGAAATGTATTTGAATACTTAGAATAATATAAGAATAATAAAAGTACACCCACACACACCCACACACACACTCTCTCACACATACACACACACACCAAACACACACACACACACACACTCTCTCACACATACACACACACACCAAACACACACACACACACACACACACACACACACACACACACACACACACACACACACACACACACACACACTCTCTCACACATACACACACACACACAAACACACACACACACACACACACACACACACACACACACACACACACACACACACACACACGCATGCACATAAACACAGGCATACACATAGGCACAATCACACACTCATGCACACACACACACACACACAAACACGCACACACCCACCCACAGGGACATCACAATGTTTAAATGATAGCACGCTGGTCCTCCTCACGACAAAATAACGAAACCTCTCGCATTTGCTGACATTCCCTTGGTTGCAAGCAGTTTAATAGATATTCATGGATGCAGTGAGTGTCTTTTATGTTTAATTATGCTAATTAGCTCGCTGCGCGGGCCTACCAGCGTTATTAGTGTTGACAAACGAATGCTAACTAACAGCCCCTAGCATCCAGTCAAATAGTGTGCGCATAAGTAGCCACTTGACTTCTGTTAGAGCACATCTGCCTCTCATAAGTATTCCATACCATTTATCCAGGGTCATAAATTATCCACATCTAATCCGCCGTCTGGGTGAATACTCTTATTTGATTGGCCGGCAGGTGTACGATTAAACCGCGTATTTAACACGTAGCTCGGCTCAAGTTTAATCGCCGTTATGAAGGAATCCCCTACCCTCAGCCTGTATGACATGCTGTCGTCCTTTTGAACACCATCACCATCGTAGCAAACAAACTGCGATGTGAATTTTGACCTAAAATCAAGGTCAATTTTAATACTTTCTAACGAGCTACAGCGATGGAGCCATAACCTTCTCTTAGCTCACCCATGTTGTAATTTGTGCTGTGGCTCGCTGGCTTGGTCGTGTAACAACTGATTTAATTTAAAAAAGGCACATGCAGGCGGGGACAGGTGACAAGAACAGACGGCGTACGACAACATGAACTACGACCTACGACAAGGATCCGACAGAGAACCCATATAAACACAAAACTTAAATACAGATAGAACTAAACAGGGCAGACGGGTGATTGGGCAGAATTATCGAGGGACAGGTGAAGACAATCACAGGGGCGGAAAAACACAAGAGCAGACTACAAAATAAAACATTAAAGGTACTATAAGTAAGAATGAGTGCATTCTGAGCTCCGTGTGTTGAGACAATAACAATCAGAAACTAATGTTAGTTCTAACAGGTTGTAGCAGGTTGTGGTTGAAGTTAAAACATGAGAGCTTCCCCGACTCTCTCTGTTGGTAGAACAGCTTTTGGGATGATTTCTCTTATATTTGAGTCGGGTCGGATTTCGCTGAAAAAAGGAACGAAGTGACATGTAAGCGTGGATAATTAAAATATATATATATATATATTTCATAGCTTTTTAAAATGTGTACAAGGTTTAATTATGATTAGAACTAATATTAGTTTCTGATTGTTATTGACTCAACCCACGGAGCTCAGAATGCACTTGATTCTTACATATACAGTAGTACCTTTTAACAATGAATGAAAAGATCAACTAAAACACCAGATAAAACATGACACAATAACTCAACGGATATAAACTAAAACATGCGGGGAAGTGACAATCAGCTAACGAGAAACAGGTGAACACAAAATGGCCGACAACAGAAAAGGGCAGGAAGCAAACTACAGGTGAGGGACAGGGTCAACATGAACAGAACAAAACAGAATAAAACACAAACAATAACCAGCAACCAGCAGGGGAACAGAGACAGAACTGACATTAGTGCTAAGCTCTTGCTTCATAACCTTTTGATTTTGAGTGCAAACTTTCACGATAAATTTGCGAATACTTTTAGTTTATATTGTGGCCAATTGACCATGGTATATCTGGGTTAATCAAGTTGTAGGTGTGCATTAAACGGCTTTAAGGCAAAGGAATATAATATAAGTATGTCAATGAATACATGATTTCAATTGGTCTGTTAAAACAGTCTCTGCCTCTTTATAGTTTCCAAAATCAATGTGCTGCAAATCTGACATTAAAAACGGGCAAATGGAACTATCGACTGGACGTTTCCTTGACGATGCAAAACAATATACTCAAAGCCCCCGCAGAATAATCTTTTTAGTTCAGCTAATTTAAAAACATAAATAATATTATTGATGGGAGCAACTCATATCTAATCATTGCTGGTAAATGCGGACTGGAATAAACCACTCTGGGCTGTCAGGTTAATGGAAAATAATGGGAAAATAGGCCTCAGTCATTTGTTCCTTACATATTCTGTTCTGCTTTTACTTGTATATGCTGTATTCTACTACATTCTATCATTGAGTGCTGTGTGATGTCATGGCATGGAGTATCTCGTTGTTTTTAATATTCCATTCCATTCTATTCTGTTCCATGCTTTTCTATTGGCCACGTGATGCCACGTGATGACACGGCATGCGATGCCATTGAGCTGGTTCATTCAGGCTCCTGTCAGTATGTTTCGTTGGGCTTCGGTAACTCGATATGTGTGTGTGTGTGTGTGTGTGTGTGTGTGATATTATGTTATGTCATGATCTCATGGTATATTGTGTTATGTGTCGTGTTATTGGCCTGTGCCTCAGTAATTCGATGGGGGCTCAGTCTTTCAACATGTTGTGTGGTGTACCGTGAGATGTTTGTGATGCTATGGCCCACGTCAGGTCAGGTCTATGTTCAAATGTGTCATTACTCTGGGCGGTGTCAGCCAGTGTGTCTTGGTTGTTGTGTGTCAGCAGTTCAGCTGGCTAGCAGGGCTGTGGCTCTGTCAGTGTGGAGTTGTGTGTTTGGCAGAGACCGAGGATTGCTGTCCCAGCAGGGGTCTCCGTCTCTGAGCGGTCACACTGAAGACTCTCTGTCGCTCTCTCTCTCTCTCTCTCTCTCTCTCAATATCTCTCTACTCTCTCTTTCACTCAATATCTCTCTCTCTCTCTCTCTCTCCCTATATATCTCTCTATCCCTCTCTCTTGCTTCAATCTCTCTTTCTCCCGCTCTCTCCCTCCCATCTTTCTCTCTCCCTCCATATCTCTCTCTCTCTCTCTTTCTATCTCTCTCTCTCACTCCATATCTCTCTCCCCCCCCCTCTCTCTCTCTCTCTGTCTCTGTCCGCCCATCTCCACAATGGATGTCCTCATTTATCTGTGACACTGTGTGATCTTCTCTCCCTCCACAACCTCCTCCTCCTCCTCCTCCTCCTCTTCCTCCTCTCCTTTCACATGAACTCCCCTGTCCTTCATCTGTCTGTCGGTGTGAACAATGAGACTCACCTTAGGTTCAGATTTGGCACAGCATTTATTCATGAATTTCTTCCGCTTCAGACAAATATTGTCCAGTTAACCTCTGAACATTTGGGTCTTCCCACATGTGTGTGTGTGTGTGTGTGTGTGTGTGTGTGTGTGTGTGTGTGTGTGTGTGCTTGTGTGTGTGTGTGTGTGCTTGTGTGTGTGTGGCACTGTGTGTTGGTACTGAGAGGTGTGATCCATCATGTCTGGTAGAAGGTAAGCGTTGACACCCTTAACCATTATCACAGTTGAGAACCATTTCAGCGCGACTACCTGTCTGACTCCTGTGGCGAGCAACTGTCGACTCTGTCGTACTTTATTTTCCGTAGCGTTCCCTTCTCCCGTCGTGCTCCTGAGATTGAGCTTGTCTCCCTAAACCTAACAGTTAAAGTGGGCCGTTCCTCTCGTTTTTACAGTGATGGTAACATTTTCTTGAGTACTTCTATTTTCGACTCGACGACATTTCAAAGGCAAATATTGTAGTTTTTACTCCTGTACATTTATCTGACTGCTATAGTTAGTTAATTTGCCGATTTAGATTAACGATACATAAACAAGTGGGAATGTCCACCTAGATGGTGACTAGATCAGTTTACCTGTCGGTACAGTCCACTGGGTAGGCTGGTAGACTGATCTAGTAATCATACATCTAGGGTGGACATTCCCCACTTGTGATGTCACTAGACGGTTGTCACATGGCAACTGTGAAACGGCTTGCAATGGTTGATCACACTCACACCTGGTGGCATAATTTGTCCCCTTTAAGTAAACATTCTGAGTCTATTTCATCCGCCACTAGGTGCGCCGGCGATGTGGTACAGACCCGTGGTGTATATACCTACACGGGCTATTTGCGTGCGGGAATATCATTCAATCCGACATCGTCCGCCGTCGTCTGTACTGCGTCTTAATGAAGCCTTGCGCCCTGGCAGAGGACAGGTCGGGAAGGTCGTTCCCTCCCTCCCTCCCTCCATCTCTTGCTCTTCCAGGGTGAATCGTTAAGGGGGTCCGTGTTTAAACTTTCATGCGGGCCTCTCGGTGCTGGAGAATTGTAACCGCTAACACAAATTGGCAGTTGGATCTAACAATGAAGTCCACCGCTCTGACTTTAACCTGACATTGGCCCTCTCCAATATATACAGTATATACAGTATATATACAGTATATATATATATATATATTGTGGCAGCCGGCCACCGAGAAACATAAGAGGAGAGCTATGCTTTCCCTCCCCATTACAGTCGATAAAGTGTGTATTTAATTGAATCCTGGTGTGGAACTTGAATTCATTATTTTTCAGTCTCGTGAACACTCGTCACCCCCTGAGTGTGTCACAATATATATATATATATATATATACACACAACCCACTTTCTGTCTGCCCTAATGTGCTCTATCTACTGTTTACTGGATATACTGCAGCCATCTGTCTGTCCACTGCCCCTGATTACTCTAATCTATTGTATTCACTATCTGTCTGTCTCTCATATCTACCTCTCTATCTCTATCTATCTTTCCATTGTTTGTTCATTCTGTCTATCTATCTGTGTCTGTCTGTCTGTCCTATCCATGGCCATCCATCCATCTGTATTTTTGTATCTTGTATTTTCCCTTGTGTTCTGCAGATCAGACACCTCAGGTGTGGATGGTTTGAGGAAGAGGACGGACAGCCTTCAGAGGGGCTGGCTGCTGCGAAGCGCGGCAACACGCTCTAACAGCCTCTCTGATTGGCTGCCAGTTAGAAGAGTTGGCTCACCGAAATGTATCAGCCTTCTCTGATTGGCTCACCAGTTATCGTTCAGCCATCATTCACGTCATTTTTTTTTTTACACACACAGACTCATTCACACGACTGGGATTAACAGCACACCTGAGCTGTCAGTCTGCCTGACAGGTGGGTGTGGAGAGACGCTGGACTGAGACGGGGTTGTTCTATATCAACGCCCGGGAGACTGGTTTAAAGGCTTAAGGAACCAATACCCTGCACCGCACCAGGTATAGACAGAATGAGAAAGAAACTGAGGAAGGATAAAACTAATAAAGTCATAAATGGAGCACGAAAGCATGAGAAAGCACAAGAAAGAAAGAAAGAAAGAGAGAAAGAGACCATGGCTTATACACCTTGCATAATTCACACTGAGAGTGGGGCTGTTTTATTCCAGGCGTGGCGTCAGCTTGACGTAAAGACTCACTCCCAGCTCACCTTCTCTCTCCCTCTCTTTTTCCATTGTCCCTCCTGGGCAGCACACCACTGTCTTAAACACACACACACACACACACACACACACACACACACACACACACACACACACACACACACACACACACACACACACACACACACACACACACACACACACACACACACACACACAGGGGAGAGAGTTAGTAACAAGAATGCAGGAACAGAATCAGGGAGAGAGAGAGAGACAAACAGAGACAGAGACAGATAGACCAAAAGAGACACACATTTTTAAATGTAAATGTTTTCCTGTTGAACAAATGTTGACTAAGAGAGCTGATCCAAATAAAGAATAAACAAACACACAGACAGACAGACAGGCAGGCAGGCAGACAGACATTCTGTCTGTATTCTGTTTCCATCCTGATAACACCCTACTTACTCCTCCACTCACTGCCTCTCTCTCCTCCTCGCCTCTCTCCATCTCTTTCCTTCTCTCTTCTACTCTCTCTCCTCCTCCTCTCTCTCCTCTGCCTCCTCCTCTCTCTTCCTCTCATCCTCCTCTCTCCTCTCTCCATCCCCTCCTCCTCTCCTCTTCTCCCCCTCTTCTCCTTCATCCTGTTCTCTCATCCCATCTATCCTCCTCTGACTCTCCTCCTTCCCATTTTCCTCCTCTTCCCATTCTCCTCCTCCTCCTCCTCCTCCACCTCTGTTTTTTTTCACTCTGTGTTGCAGTCTAACTCATTTCTCCAAAGTCTGTTTCTACATAACAGCACATGTACAGTATGTACCGTATATGTAGTATATTTACTGCAATGGGTAGATACTTTAAAGAGTATACTTTGAAGAGAAGCAGGGCTGTAGTATTGTACCATTTTTCTTGGAGTGAATTTGACTCTGCCTTGAATCAGTCTCGGATGAATTGGTCTCAGGGGACTCGTTCTGAGAAGAGAGCCAAGCTGTGTTGTAATGGTGCAACTATGTTATAAACAAGCGACCGACACTAATTTCTTTCCTCAAAACATGCATATTTAACAGATTTTAAACATATATCTTTATTGAAATATGCCCTTAGAAACCTTCCTTTGCAATTTTAAGCTATCGATATAATGTCATGGGAGTTGGCAGTAGGACCCAATCGCAAGACTCAGACTCAGGGTTATGCAGTACAAAATAGTTTATTTACGTGATACAGGCACGCAGGCAGCCAGGCAGGTGAGGGACAGACAGGCAGGTAGGCAGGTGAGAGACAGACAGGCAGGTAAGCAGGTAGGCAGGCAGGTGAGGAACAGGCTGGCTGGAGACTGGTTACAATCCATACGGGTAGGATCAACAACAGGATTTGTAACACGGAATTAGCAACAATGATCCGACCCCAGTGGTTGGAAAGCCGGGGCTTTTATGCCATGGTTAATTGCTGATTGCGGACAGCCGCGAACATAGCGCAGGTGCCGCTAATCATCCAGGGGCGGTACTGGCGCCCGGGAGCCCCGCTAACCCTCCAGGGGTGGCATTGGCGCCCGGGAGCCCGGAGCCACGATCGTGATCGTGACAGTACCCCCCCCTCAACGGGAGCCTCCTGGCGACCCACGATGAGCGGGCCGGCACCGTCGGGTGGACGACCCGGAGGCTGGGCGGAGGACGAGCAGGGACCCTCCGGCGGACGACCCGGAGGCTGGGTGGAGGCCGAGCAGGGACCCTCAGGCGGACGACCCGGAGGCTGGGCGGAGGCCGAGCAGGGACCCTCAGGCGGGCGACCCGGAGGCTGGGTGGAGGACACCGGCGCCGTCGGAGCGGGGACCGGGGCTGGCTGGCACCTGGGAGCAGGTACTGGTGGGAGCTGCTGTGGTCCAGCCGGGACCAGGACCAGGGATGGGTGGGACCTGGGAGCAGGGACTGGTGGGCGCTGCGGTGGTGCAGCCGGGACTAGGACCAGGGATGGGTGGGACCTGGGAGCAGGGACTGGTGGGAGCTGCTGTGGTGCAGCGGGACCAGGACCAGGGATGGGTGGGACCTGGGAGCAGGGACTGGTGGGCGCTGCGGTGGTGCAGCCGGGACCAGGACCAGGGATGGGTGGGACCTGGGAGCAGGGACTGGTGGGCGCTGCGGTGGTGCAGCCGGGACCAGGACCAGGGATGGGTGGGCCCTGGGAGCAGGTACTGGTGGGAGCTGCTGTGGTCCAGCCGGGACCGGGACTCTGGGAGGCTGGGACCTGGGAGCAGGGACTGGTGGGCGCTGCGGTGGTGCAGCCGGGACCAGGACTCGGGGTGGCTGGGACCTGGCAGTAGGGACCGGCAGGAGCTGCTGTGGTCCAGCCGGGACCGGGACCCGGGGTGGCTGGGACCAGGAAGCAGGGACCGGCAGGAGCTGCTGTGGTCCAGCCGGAACCGGGACTCGGGGTGGCTGGGACCATGCAGTAGGGACCGGCAGGAGCTGCTGTGGTCCAGCCGGGACCGGGACTCGGGTGGCTGGGGACCATGCAGTAGGGACCGGCAGGAGCTGCTGTGGTCCAGCCGGGACCGGGACTCGGGGTGGCTGGGACCAGGAGCAGGGACCGGCAGGAGCTGCTGTGGTCCAGCCGGGACCGGGACTCGGGGTGGCTGGGACCATGCAGTAGGGACCGGGCAGGAGCTGCTGTGGTCCAGCCGGGACCGGTGACTCGGGGTGGCTGGGGACCATGCAGTAGGGACCGGCAGGAGCTGCTGTGGTCCAGCCGGGACCGGGACTCGGGGTGGCTGGGACCATGCAGTAGGGACCGGCAGGAGCTGCTGTGGTCCAGCCGGGACCGGGACTCGGGGTGGCTGGGACCATGCAGTAGGGACCGGCAGGAGCTGCTGTGGTCCAGCCGGGACCGGGACTCGGGGTGGCTGGGACCATGCAGTAGGGACCGGCAGGAGCTGCTGTGGTCCAGCCGGGACCGGGACTCGGGCGTGGCTGGGACCATGCAGTAGGGACCGGCAGGAGCTGCTGTGGTCCAGCCGGGACCGGGACTCGGGGTGGCTGGGACCATGCAGTAGGGACCGGCAGGAGCTGCGGTGGTCCAGCCGGGACCGGGGACTCGGGTGGCTGGGACCATGCCAGTAGGGGACGGCAGGAGCTGCGGTGGTCCAGCCGGACCGGGACGTCGGGTGGCTGGGACTATGCAGTAGGGACCGGCAGGAGCTGAGTTGCGAGCATGGCTAGCTGGTTGGTGAGTTGGTTGAGTGCTTGCTGCAACTCGCCCTGGCTGACGCGTGCCTTCCGTAGTCTGGCGGACCCCGAGTCTGAGTCTGCTGAGTCCATTATTGGTCGGATCATTCTGTCATGGGAGTTGGCAGTAGGACCCAATCGCAAGACTCAGACTCAGGGTTATGCAGTACAAAATAGAGTTTATTTACGTGATACAGGCACGCAGGCAGCCAGGCAGGTGAGGGACAGACAGGCAGGTAGGCAGGTGAGAGACAGACAGGCAGGTAGGCAGGTAGGCAGGCAGGCAGGTGAGGAACAGGCTGGCTGGAGACTGGTTACAATCCATACGGGTAGGATCAACAACAGGATTTGTAACACGGAATTAGCGACAATGATCCGACCCCAGTGGTTGGAAAGCCGGGGCTTTTATGCCATGGTTAATTGCTGATTGCGGACAGCCGCGAACATAGCGCAGGTGCCGCTAATCATCCAGGGGCGGTACTGGCGCCCGGGAGCCCCGCTAACCCTCCAGGGGTGGCATTGGCGCCCGGGAGCCCGGAGCCACGATCGTGATCGTGACATATAATGATAGCTACAAGGTCTTGGTCTCGAAATCTGACCCCTTCCCTTTGGCACTCGACTTGAATCCAACTCAATCCACCGATGACTGGATCTGGACTCTCTCTCCTCTGCAGCCCTGCAGAGGAGGAGACCCCCAAGAGGGTCATCAGGGTGATGACTCGCCTTTGGTGGCCGCTACTATTGAGCACTCCATGAGCAAGGCACTAACTCACAGCCCCCCCGGTGTGTCAGCCACCCCCTGTGCCTCTCGTTTAAATTCAGGGGCCGCTGTAAATTATAAAAGCGCTTTAAACACATGTTGTAGGAAGATAGCGTCCTATGAATTATACTGTTTTTCCTTTAGTCATCGCCCACGTCGAGCAGAGGGGAACTTCTGCTTATCGTTGAGGTATACCCTCTTCATCATAGTGTTCACAATATAGCTGTGAACACCATACCCTTATAGTTTAGTGATACTCTTTACTATTTAAATATAGTTTCGTTAGAGTTGTCGTCCGCTGTTTTTGTTTGTATGATGTAAGATGTGTTGTTTTGCCATTTATTAATCCCATTGTGGATTCATGAATTGCAAATACATATGTATTCCCAATTATTTATATATAAATAATTCAACATAGTTACAGAAGCTATATTTGTTATCTCATTATAGCAGACAAATGAAATCCTTATTGCATTAATGTATCGAGAGTTCATTATATAATTCATGTTAAATTCAGATGATATGTTAAAGAATCATAGTTATTCATTTCCACAACCTCCCTCCCTTTTCTTTTATGATAAAAATAAAACAGAAACAAAATTAAATTAAAAGCTATAGCCGTCTGAGTATTCTACCCCCAGCAGGCACTGTGAAGGCAACCGGGTCCACGAACAGAGTGTGGACAGCAGTCTCTGTGCTGAGCGTACAAACCTGTAGGTCCACATCCAGGGGGAAATTAACATGCAGAGGCGGTGGTGAAGGGTCCCGTACCGGGGAGGACTAAACAAGCTATCAGCCCTTATCAGGCAGCACGGGCACCTTCAAGGACAGAGGAGGTGTGTGTGTGTGTGTGTGTGTGTGTGTGTGTGTGTGTGTTGTGTGTGTGTGTGTGTGTGTGTGTGTGTGGTGTGTGTGTGTGTGTGGTGTGTGTGTGTGTGTGTGTGTGTGTGTGTGTGTGTGTGTGTGTGTGTGTGTAGTGTGTTTACATTCTGGAGGTGCTGGAGGTGTGCAGGCAGAGGTGGGAGTCTTGGGTGGCCTGCGGTTCACAGGAAGAAGTTCATTCCGGGACCACCAAGACACTTGCTACACCAGTGTTTCTCAAATGGTGGTGCTTGTACACCAAGGGCTACTTTGAAGTATTGCAAGGGCTACTCGGAGAACAAGAACAAAACATTTTTTTCATTGTTTCATTAATGGTTATGAACAACTGTAAAATAATTCCACCTGTAGAAAATGAATGAATACCCCATTTATACAGTTTAGTAAATCTGAATGCTAACATAGTAACACGTTCGCTAAATATTTCCATTAAGCGCATAGCACTTCATCTTTAAAGTGGTACTTGGCTGAAATAAAATGTCTTAGAACGTTACTCACTGAGCTATACTGTACAGCTGGTGGGACACGGTTTGTCGTACGCAGCAGAGGTGTCCAAGGATATCGTTTGTTGTCACGACTTTTTCAAGAATGACTTAAAAGACCTAAAAATGGAATAAATAGTGCTTGTGGTGAGGAGATGAGGAGTTGTCTTCCTGACAGAGGTAAAGGAAAGGAGAGGAGTTGAGATTTGGGCTCTGAACCCAAAAAAACTATCAGAGGAGTTGGCCCCTTGTCCAATCCTGCTCTCCAGTGATGGTGATGAAGGGGGTGGGGGGGCGGGGGTGTTGTGGGGAGGAGAGAGAATGAGGAGGGGGGGAACAACACGGATGGAACGACAGAGGGGTGATGGAGGAGGTGGAGTGATTGAGGAGGGTATCTGATATCAGAGGGATCAAACAGGCGCTTCGGGCGGGGGGGGGGGGGTCCTCCAGTGAATCCTCTTCAAGCCTTTTAGTTCCCTCGCGTTTCATGACCGTTTTCCCGCACAACAACAAAGTGTCGTCGTTTTTTTTCTTTTCTTCCCGCCAGCGACATGCCGGCTGTTTTGCTGAGTGGTTGGAAAAAGGGCGGGAGGGACGCCAAGTTTATCAAACGGATTATGTAATTCTTTCCAGTTTTGGGTGACCTTGAAGCTGCACAGCTGGTGGCGATGTTCGGGTTTTATGTGACGGTTTGATGTATTCATAGAGTACTGCCGTTTTGGGTCCATTATCGGCGGCCACGACCTCGTACACGTCCACCGCCCACGATAATGGATGGTCGATGGAGGGATAGCAACGTAACACTTGTTCATTTTGCTTTTTGGGCTAATGCAGTCATTTATTCACCGGTTGAATTTGTCGTGTGTAAATCCTAACATTAAACTGTCAGGTTTATCTTTAGAAGTAAAGTAGAGGAAAGGTTGCTCAGCGCGGTGCTGGAGAACGGAACCAATGGTTGGGTATAGTATCTGTAACCTCATTGGTTGCTGGGTGTGGTGACAGAACTCTCTGATTGGCTATTGGACCTAATAAACCAAAGTAAAGCAATCGAATAAACAACAATGACATTTTCGAACCAAAGTTAGTTAATGTTTTAGCAATCTTTCTATTCATAACAAAGTGAGAACATGTAATTAAAATGTCAAACAATTCAAACAATTTGGGAACATTTTGTCCAGGTATGATTAAATAATTAGCCGTGGTAGTGTAACACCAGCCGGAAAAACAAAATTAAAGTTTTATGACAGACCCTGCGGTGGATGGTGGCTGTTTAATGACATTCTCAGGTTGTGTGTGTGTGTGTGTGTGTGTTTATAAGATATGTTGGCCCTTGAGCACTTTGAGCAGTGAATGGCCATTTAATTATTGAAATGTATGTGTGTGTGTGTGTGTGTGTGTCTGTGTGTGTGTGTGTGTGTGTGTGTGTATCTGTGTGTGTGTGCGTGTGTGTGTGCGTGTGTGTGTATAGTCTGTCCTAATGCGTAGCTTTTAGCGGGGTTAGCTCCCTCCCTTCCGCTTGCATCCAGATTCATGGTTTCAGCCATTGGTCCATGGAGCTTCCTGGTCCGCCCTCCTCAGACTTGTATCAAGACCGAGCCGACCAATCACATGGTCAAGTGCCATCCCTGACTTGTGATTGGCTTGCTCAAACTAGTGTGTAACAAGAGAGACTGAAAATCTATATATGTTATATATGTGTGTGTGTGTGTGTGTGTGTGTGTGTGTGTGTGTGTGTGTGTGTGTGTGTGTGTGTGTGTGTGTGTGTGTGTGTGTGTGTGTGTGTGTGTGTGTGTGTGTGTGTGTGTGTGTGTGTGAGAGAGAGAGAGAAAAAGGGAGAGAGAGAGAGAGAGAGAGAGAGTAAATAGATAGTGTGCGTGTGTGAGAGAGAGAGAAAGGGAGAGAGAGAGAGAGAGAGAGAGTAAATAGATTGTGTGTCTGTGTGTGTGTGTGTGTGTGTGGTGTGTGTGGATAGGAGAGTATAACAGGTAGAGGTGTGTCACCCAGGATTAGATCAGTCTGGTCAGAGAAGACATAGCAAGGTTATCAATGGGTCACACGCACACACGCACCCACGCACACACACACACATACACACACACACACACACACACACACACACACACACACACACACACACACACACACACACACACACTCACTCTTGTCAGCACACCTTCCTCCACCATCACTTTTCCCCTTCTTTCTTTATCACTGATACTACTTGTATCTCTTCCTGTAAAACTTTCTCACACATTGCCTCTCTCTCTCGCTCTCTCTCTCTCTCTCTCTCTCTCTCTCTCTCTCTCTCTCTCTCTCTCTCTCTCTCTCTCTCCATATAGACAGTGGACAGTGTATAAGGATGGATGGATGGATGGATGGATATATGAATGGTGGATGGATGGATGAATGAATGGATGGATGGATGCCACTGTGGCTCCGGGTAGCAGAGCGATGGCAGAGAGCAGCACTCTGCAGCGATCCAGCTGAGATTAAATGGAGGCTGGCACCAGTGTGTGCAGCAGTGTGTCTGCCATGGAAACACCGGGTGCATTTTAACAATGCTTCTAGGATGCAAACCCAGTGTTTGGCTGTGTTCCTTATGTATTCAACAAATATGGATGAGGAGCCCAGAGAGAGAGAGAGAGAGGGTTGAAGTTCTCTAAGATGTAGAAATATCTATAGGATCGTTTGTTTTTGCAGTTTGGGGGAAAAAAGGCCCCAATTCCACTGATATCCACCTGTCGCTAATGGAAGGTCATCCATCTTTTATCAGGGATGTGATTGGCTGAGCGGCAGCCAATCACGCATCATGGCGCCACCTTTTTGGAGGGAAGCGATTGCGTCGATGTGGACGCCAAGAACATTTTGGGTTTTTAGACAACCTTGAACCGCCATTTCCAGAAAAAACAGAAATATAAAAAAAGGTCCAAGGTGAGATAATCCATGTAGTCGATGGGACAATACTGTATAGAGAAAAAACGGACGACTTTATTGAAAACTTATTGATTATTGTTTACATTACATTTTTATTTTTACAGTCTGAATGCTAAACTCGAACTAGCAATTATGAGCACTTATGAATACAAAGTGTATTTCTAGCGACAGTGATCAGTCTCCACTTTGTTTTACTAGTGCTGGCCAAGTTTGTCAATTTAGGGGATTTTTCAACCTGGACCCCATATTCCCATCATCCTGAGTCTACCTGACTGAAAGGATCCATACAGTGAAATACTACTTTTCTCTTTACCTTTTGCTTGATCTGGTGTGTTTGTTATTGTGTCTAACTAAGTCTTGCTTGAGGGGAAGTAACTCTCTGAAATCTTGCGAGAGTTGAGGTGTTGCAGTGACGGTGAAATGTGAGTGAGAGTTGGAGAGAGAAGCGCCGGCAAAAGTCTGTTGTGTTGGACTACAGAAAGCGTTGCTTAGTTTTATCTCAGATGTTCAAAGTCATGAATATTTAGTTAATTTCTCCTGGAGCAAGACTTGGTGTGCACGTGTACAGGTGTGTGCGTAATTGCATGAGTATGCATGCATGTGTGTGTGTGTGTGTGTGTGTGTGTGTGTGTGTGTGCATGTGTGTGCATGTGTGTGTGGATTTGTGCAAATACGCACAAAAAAAGAAAGCTATCTGTGTGTGTGTGGTGTCTCTGTCTGTCTCTCTCTCTCTCTCTCTGGCTGTCTTTCTCTCTCTCTCTCTCTGTCTCTCTCTTTCAATCTCTCTGTCTCTCTCTCTACCTCTCTCTCCAGGCAAATATAGGGATAGACTATTGAGAGATCGATAGACACAACATGAATTAATTAATAATTAATAGAGATCTATTTGCTCGTTATTTGCGTCGCACATTTTTTTTCATTGTGAGAACATTTTCCAGAGACATTTAATTTATTTGGTTTGTTTCAGACAAACAGAACACACACACAATTAAATCCGCGATGATGAATTCAGTTTGACCTTTGACCTCGCTTTCCAAATCTCAATAGCTCATTGAGAGCCAATTTATTCCAGATTAGTCTTCTTTACATGCATACATATTTCCCCCCCAAGTGCCAAAACATGTCCAGGCCCCCTTGTCCAAAATGTGAGGACAAGGGGGCCTGCCTGGTGGCCATTTCTGACTGATGCTCCTCTGATGGGGCCGTTGTGCCATTTGCAGGGTCTTCAGCCGGGAGACATCTTACGCTGATGTTTCCCGCCTTTAAAGGGACCCCACAAATCATACCACCAGGTGTCACAAGACGTTTGAAAATTGACGTTTGAAAATTATCATTAAAAGTGTGAGCTCACAATATATTTCTTCCCATGGAACAGTTAATGCAGCCATAATTACTATTTTTTTTTTTTTTTTAAACCATTGTCCAAATGCCAGTGACATCACTAAGTGAGTGATTTAGTTGCCCAGACAGACTTTGGTAGCAAGACAGCCGATAACCGATAATCGTGTGGAAGCAAAATACCAAGCTCAATGATTTCAATGGAGCACATTTATTCGGCACAGTTCATCTGCATTCATCTTCATATTACATGTCAAAAGGAAATGCAGTCAAACCAGACAGAACAGTGCCTCCCCAAGTGCTGCCAAGGCAATGACCCCTCATCTGCAGGAGAACTTCAGGGTAGCTTTTTTGGCACGTGGGATCTTTTGAAATGCCATTGAGTGTGTGAGGAGATGGAAGTCTAGTATGCTCTTGAATGAGGCTATGTTATGTAAGTACGTACGCTACCTTGAAAATGAACACCATATTAACAAGCTAGTGTAACGGAAAGATTTTTCACAGTATCTATCTGATCTACATCCTCGTGTGTGTGTGTGTGTGTGTGTGTGTGTGTGTGTGTGTGTGTGTGTGTGTGTGTGTGTGTGTGTGTGTGTGTGTGTGTGTGTGTGTGTGTGTGTGTGTGTGTGTGTGTGTGTGTGTGTGTGTGTGTGTGTGTGTGTGTGTGTGTGTGTCCAAAGTGACACACGGCACGCCACGTAACAATTATGCTCTTTGTAGGAGACTTCAGGTTCGTGTACACTTCAGAATTAGCTAGAGACCTTGGGTCTCTTTTATATGAAAGAGGGCCCCAATGAGAGAGAAGATTATCAATTTAGTGGCTGTATCCCGACAGGAAGTAATGGGATCCCTCACTGAGCAGTCATCAGAAGAGTAGCAGAGCGTAGCGGAGTATCCTACCACAATGCCACGTCATCTGGCTCCAAGGACACAGGCAGGCAGTGGAGTTGAAAAGTCTGGTTTATTGCAAAGATTGAAGATGATTGAAGAATGACATGATATGGACAGAGCAGATGGCACACTTACTAGCATGCTAGCGCTCTCTGTGTGTGTGTGTGTGTGTGTGTTGATGGCTGACTTAACCTGTGATGCACTGATTAGCAATTACCAATGCACCACAGGTTTGTAGCCCCACCCACCCCAGACTCTAACTGGGCCAGGTGAGGCTAATTAAGCCAGCCACCAAACACACACACACACACACACTCCCACTCCCACAAAAGCCCATGTTGGCAACGTGTGTTGTGTCCCACGAGTTTCTATCTCCATCCCACCGGAAATGGGGAACTTGAAACCGCTCGCCGTTTTATGCCCATTGACTGTGACGTTGAAGGTCATGCTACTTATCATGTCCTTTCAAAAATGGATAGAGATGCCAACATTCATGCACAGGTTGCCCCACGGGTCCCAGAAACGACAATGTTGATATTTTGTCTTCTAGCTCTTGCAGAAAAAAGGGCCCAAATGGGATGTCTTTCTTTTACGATCCGAATGTGATGTAAAAAGGCAATTTTGGAGATAGGAAGGTCCTACCGCCCTGAGACGTGACAACCATCTTCCAAGGTCCGACTGGGGCCCCACACTGAACCTTGGCCTTCTCAAACCCAGGGGTGCGGTGTGTTCTTTGGTCCCGACTCGACACAGGCGATGTGAGGCAACAGTCAGCACTCGTTATTATTCGATGGCGGTTTGGTGTATCAGGGTCATAAGGGGGGTTGGAGGGGGGGGTCACAATTTGTGACCAGGAGGTGCGTCCTGGCTGTCACTGCTGTGTCACGGTAATGATTTGCCATATATATTTCGGCCAGGGAGAGGTGGTCACTTGGGGATTACACACACACACACACACACACACACACACACAGAAGCAGATATAGATCAGATAGATAGAGAGCAGCAGAGCTGTGCGTGGAAAATCTTTCAATTACACAAACTAGAGAGAAGTTTTATTGCTGCCTGGATTAACATTGTTAATACAGTGTTCATTTCCTTGCAAGGCTTTGAGATTATTAAAATATGTTATTTTCTTTTCTTTTCTTTTTCTTTTCTTTTTATTATTGAATTGTTTATTACTCTATTGTTTATTATTCTATTGCGATGCAACCTCTGGCACAAGAATTTCCTTCGGGATTAATACATCCATCCATCCATCCATTAGCGTCCGCTTATCCGGGGTCGGGTCGCGGTGGCAGCCGGCTAAGCAGGGCCCCCCAGGCTTCCTTCTCCCCAGCCACACTCTCTAGTTCCTCCTGGGGGGTCCCGAGGCGTTCCCAGGCCAGACGAGATATATAATCCCTCCAGCGAGTTCTGGGTCTGCCCCGGGGTCTCCTCCCAGTTGGACGTGCCCGGAAAACCTCCAAAGGGAGGCGCCCGGGGGGGCATCCTAATCAGATGCCCGAACCACCTCAGCTGACTCCTTTCGATGCGGAGGAGCAGCGGCTCTACTCCGAGCTCCCTCCGGATGTCTGAGCTCCTCACCCTATCTCTAAGGCTGAGCCCAGCCACCCTGCGGAGGAAACTCATTTCGGCCGCTTGTATCCGCGATCTCATTCTTTCGGTCACTACCCAAAGCTCGTGACCATAGGTGAGGGTTGGAACGTAGATGGACCAGTAAATCGAAAGCTTCGCCTTCCGGCTCAGCTCCCTCTTCACCACAACGGACCGGTACAGCGCCCGCATCACTGCAGACGCTGCACCAATCCGTCTGTCCATCTCCCGCTCCATTTTGCCCTCACTCGTGAACAAGACCCCGAGATACTTGAACTCCTTCGCTGAGGCAGCAACTCACTCCCAACCCGGAGGGAAACACTCCACCGTTTTCCGGCAGAGAACCATGGCCTCAGACCTTGGAGGTGCTGACTCTCATCCCGACCGCTTCACACTCGGCTGCAAACCGCCCCAGTGCATGCTGGAGGTCACGGTCGGATGTAGCCAACAGAACCACATCATCTGCAAGAGAGCAGAGATGCAATTCTGAGGTCCCAAAACGGGAACTCTCCTCACATCGGCTGCGCCTGAGAGTTCGTGTCCGTGGAAGATCCGAACAGAAACCGGTGACAAGGGCGAGCGCTTGGCGGAGTCCAACACCCACTGAGAACATGCTTGACTTTGTGCCGAGATATACGGACGCAGCTCGCACTTGTTCGTACAGGGACCGAATGGCTAATGATTAATACATTTTATCTTATTTATCTCTTATTTTACCTTACCTTATATCTACCTTTATCCTTCATGAATGATATGACTATTTATCTGTTTCTCTGTTCCTCATTCTCTTAGTAGGAACATGCAAGCTTGCACTCAAGCCTGTGACACGTCTGAGACACAAGAATGGACAGTTATTGTATTTAGTGTATTTTAGCTGTATAACTGTACAATTTGAGAAGAGAGATATTTGTTCATAATCACAGAGCGCAGTAAATATTTCATTTCGGAGAGCCGCATGGCTTCGGCGTGTCGCCTTTCGTGGGCATTTGCATCTTGTGCGGTCGTTTGGTATCTCGGAAACAGACACAGCAGTCATGAAGAACATATCAACGTGCAAAAAACATTTTAAGTTTGTAGTAACCAGGAGCGGATAATTAGTCACC
>PIJE02001061.1:176636-177825 GCA_002895965.2 Coryphaenoides rupestris | reverse complement strand
AAAGAGAGTACAATAATATAACAATATTTATTGAACCAGAGGGATTATAAATAATATGTGCTCTAATAATAAATAAATGTTATTTTCTTTCTTCTCCTCATTGAAGAACCTTACATAAACTAACAGCTGAGCATCGTCAGACACATCAGTGGACTCATCTAAACCTATGCATGGTGCCTTATGAATGGCTCCATCCAGCTGAGCACATCCTGGCTTCATATTTCCTTTTTCTTTGTGGCTGATGATGCTGATATAGTATTTCCTTGATTTTAGCACAAAACTCTTCTTTTTGTTTCCCCTCAAATAAGGTTTCAGCTACTGCACTCATGCTCTCCTTAACAACCCCTCCGTCGGTCAATGTTTTTTTTATGTTGACCCAAAATCCAAGCAACTCTAAGGGAACATTCATCAGCACGTTGTTGGGCAGTGAATGAATGTGTTAGGATTCTGGTGGATCGATCATACTGGGCTCTCAAATCGTGTATTTTCTGCGCCCTCAGTTCGGACTTGGGTGGGTATGTTTGGTATGTTTGGTGAAAACACTGTTTTGTCTCTTAGTGGTGCTTCACATTTAATAATAGCCAGTCTCGGGACAGATGAGACATACGGGTTTTGAACTGTCCGTGGGAAGAATAAACATGTACACGTCTGTCCAATCTTCATTAAAGGCTCTCGCACTATACTCTGACTGTTTCTCTCGTCTCGTATCGTTTCTCCGTGTGTACGTTTGTTTCTAGTCGCTCACCGCTCAACGATTTGATTGGCTGAGTAGCGTCACGTGACGTGACCTGATAAGCCAGTGCCGTAAAGGCTAGAAAAAATGCGGCGGTTAAAATAGAAACGCGACAACAAAATTGTATAATACTCAATAATTTATTGGTTATAGGTCCGCGTCCGGATATGGAGGTGTCTGGGTCCGGACCGTGGTCCACCTATTTGTGACCTCTGATCTAGTGGAACAAATTAAGGAATCAATTGCAGGAAAGAAAAACAGCAAAATGAATTCTCCAAATGTAAATGTATTATAGGACTGTTGTTAATGTAAATGTATTATAGGACTGTTGTTAATGTAAATGTATTATAGGACTGTTGTTAATGTAAATGTATTATAGGACTGTTGTTAATGTAAATGTATTATAGGACTGTTGTTAATGTAAATGTATTATAGGACTGTTGTTAATGTAAATGT